>PVJD01017655.1:0-16859 GCA_004026545.1 Mormoops blainvillei | reverse complement strand
AGAAGGGTCACATCATCGAGGGCCAGGCTAACAATGACCACAGAAAAGGTAGCTGGGACACCTTTTCTGAAAAGAACACCCTGGCACACAGGGAGAGGGTTCTCACTAAGGGCGCCCCGTTTCAGAGCCATTTCTAAACCCGGCCGATGTTTCTTTCAGACACAGAATGCTCCCTGAAGGACCAAAGGAAGGACTCAACGCGGGAAGTTCAGTGCTCAACACTGGGTGGCATACCAGGGGCAGTGTGGGGCCAGAGCCCAGCTCTCCACTCCTCTCCCCTCAAGCCACACCCCACTTCATGTCCTCTCTGGTGTGCAGCTCAGCATCCTGGGACCCCAGGAAAGGAAAGGCTCCCAAGAAGACAGATGCCTGGCACCCCACAGCCAGGACGCCACGCCCTTTGTAAGACGGAGAGGGAGAAGAAGGCAGAAGAGCCCCGTACCTCCACGATCTCAGTCCTGAGGCAACAGCGTGCAGCAGGCAGAAGAGGGGCAGGCGCCCGGGCTGACCGGGAACAAAGAAGGCCCTGGTGCCAGCCAACCAGGGGCTGCAGCTGGGAGACTGGGGCTCCGCCAGGTCTCTACTTGCTTCCCTGTCCCATCTGCCCTTCCCCTGTGGTGACAGAAAGGTTGCCAGGTGGGGAAGAGGTGAATAAGGGGCTGGCTTATCAACCACGTTGGCCCTCTCGGACAGACCATGTGCTGAGACTGGGAGAGAGGGGTTCCTCTGAGAGCAGCCTCGGAGTTTTGAGAACAACTGCCCCTTCACACACACGTGCGTGCGCACACACATGCGATGCCAGGAGCGGAGGCCTGGCCTGGCCCCGCTGCAGCCCGCAGTCCCTCACTCCACAGCAGAGCCAGAGGCCAGATAAGTGGTGATATTCTGCCTCCAGGGTCTGAGCTGTTCTTCTCAGGAAAATTTGAAAGCTACGCTGCTCCCAAGAATCTAATGAAGGAAGACATCCCACAGAGCCCTCAGAGTTCAACGGTGAACCAGAAATGAGGACTTCCTGCTCCCCACACCAGACCACAGAAAGGACACCATCCTCCGTTCTTCTCAACATCTTCCTTTTAAAGTGACAGTAATTCCGAAATGCAGCATCTGCTTACATGACGCAGAGATGAGTCAGCGGTAGCCAATCCCCCACCTGGAGGCTCAGGAAACTGAGGACAGAAGAGCCAGACGATCCCACAATCCTCCCGGACTTCGGGTAAAACTTCGCCCTTCGAGCATGGCTGCGTGATGAGAAGTGCATGCTGGGAAAGACAACCTTTTGGCCCCGATTCCCCGGGGCAACCCTGCTTGCTCGAGATCCCTTCCGTGCACAAAGCCAGCATGGTGCTGTGTGTACATTCGGAAGACTCTGTATATAAACAGGTTCACAAATCGGAGGAAATGACCCTCTGTCGACCAATAGTCTGATTTTTGGCTTGGAAATCACACTCCCTATAAATACATGCCAGGACATACTTTATATTTTTAATGCAAATATTTACATTCCAAACAAAGACGTGAGGGACTTAAAGACGGGCTATCTGTACTCGCTGTAGGAAGCATTAAGGGCCCCACGTTTCTTTCCTGAAGAGAAATGGCTCCTGCTTGTGCTTCTGAAAGACCAACCAAGTTTCCACACTATTTTTCCCAAGTCTGTCAAGACACAAAAAACTGTGGTTACTACTTTTAATAGCCCAAAAACCTAATGCCAGGAAATCCAAGGCTGTTCTATTATGTTCTTGACTACTCCAAAACTTCAGTGACAAGCATTAACTCTCCTATACCACGCTACCAAATTGGGGACCCTCTTCTGTCTCTGGGTGCACACCCAGAAACCCACATGAGGTCTGTAATACTCTTTCTCCAGGAGAAAGGGGCTTTTGAAAGAACCCTGTTTACTTGATGCATTAAATCAACAAATGGCAGACTCCTTTGACTAGGGGTAGGCCCAGACATGAGCGGGCCCCCAGACACCCTCCGCCCCCTTGAGAGGCTCACCAGTAACACTTAGATGGGGGAGGGAAACATGTGGAAGAGATGGTAAGAGTTACCGGTATAGGCCTCCCGAAGGTGGTGACGGGAGAGAGGGACAGGGGGCCCACACAGGTTCAGGCCACATGAGGGAAACAAGAGGAGGTGGAAAAGGATGGCCGAGGCCAGTACCTCCTACTGCGGCCTTAAGTTCAGAATGTGGCCTTGAGGCCTATGGCTAATCCTTATCTCAGTTTGGCTAATCACTCCCAGCTCTACAGATAGCAACACACAGTTGATAAGCCTCATTATCTAGCCCCAATGCCCAGCTGTCTTTATCAATGGCACACCTTAAAGGTGCCATCTATCAACACCCTGCCCCCATGGGCCAGGCCCTGGGCTCAGGCTTTATAGTCCCAGGGAGGGTAGGGGGCCCTTCCTGCCCATTCCTAAGGTTTCTTTGCACATGGAGAGACCTCGGCCTGTATAACTCTCCTGGGGTCTGCACCTAGTGACTGGCACCATCCCAGGAGTGTGAAAAGAGGTCCTGGACATTGTGCAGTGTGCATTTCGCCTGCTGGCTGCCCGTGGAGGAGGGGTCGCCCCGGGACAGGCTTCAGCTCTCCCATCCTGCCTGCAACCAACCGGGAGAGGTCAGCCAGCCCAACCGCCTGATTCTCAGCTCAGGATTATGGTGCCCGCTCACCTGCCAGTTCAACCACATTCCCCAGTGTCAGCTTCCCTGGGAAGCAAATGTCACATCTTCATCCCCATCCATCGGAGGGGGCCTCCCCTCTCCGCAGGTTCAGAACTCAGCCAGAAAAGAGGGGTTCAATTTGAGGAGGATTTTGAACCCTACACTGTACTATTTCTAATACTCAAACCACACTACAGGGTAGGAATTATTAACCACCTTTTACGAATAAGGAAACTGAGGCACAAGGCGATTAGGCCACTTGCCCAGGGTCACAACAATGGAACAAAGAAGCACAGGAGAGACGCGAGGGCGGGTCGGCCTGGTGCCCACGCTCACCCACCCCCAGTGCCGCCCGGACTAAGAGAACATCTTGCGTTGGGAGCAAACATTTGGTTGACGGGATACATGAAGCTGCTGGCTGCACTTTTTTTTTTTAAAGATTTTATTTATTTACTTTTAGAGAGGGGAAGGGAGGGAAAAAGAGAGGGAGAGAAACATCAATGTGTGATTGCCTCTCAGAGGACGTGTGGTTGCCTCTCGCACGCCCCCTTCTGGGGACCCCGCCTGCAACCCAGGTATGTGCCCTGACTGGGAATCAAACCAGCGACTCACTGGTTTGCAGGCCAGCACTCAACCCACTGAGTCTCAGCCGCCAGGGCAGGCTGCACGCACTTTCCATCAACCCGAGTGTGTCAGCAGGTGTCAGGAAGGGCAGGCAGGACTTAACACGGGGCGAGGCAAGAGTACACCTTAGGAGACCTCTCAGGCCCTGAAGGGCAGGTTCCAACCGCCTCGCAAATATGCCACAAATCCAGGCCCTTGGCGCAGCGGAGCGGGACAGAACTTTCGCGAGATCCAGGGCTGCCCCGGGAGCGATGGAACTGCCACCTCTGATGGCCTTGCCTCCCTCTCAGAGGCCACACCACTACCATTTTGACCACAGAGAGCGAAATGGAGCAGCGGGCATCTATTCCGTTTCAGGAGAGAATGTGAAACCAGCAGGTTCTAGCGTATTGTATGAAAAAATAATTGCGCCTGGCCTGCATCTCATTATTTGCCCATGCTGGGGTATTTTCCAGGCACCAGGGTGACGAGGCTGCCTGCTTCAATATTTTCATCACAAACACAATTCTGGAAAGCAGCCAAGTTTCCATTATAATGACACCTCTGCTTTTGAGGATCTGCCAGCCCTCTTCCTTCCGGGACCAGGATGAGTTCTAGAAACCTAAAATAGGTGTCAGGGACAGCCTGCCCAGCCAGCACCCCCCCCCCCCACCCCACGCCTGCTCAGGACTCTTTGAAGCGGTGAGTGCAGCTCACTATGTGACATTCAAAAGCTACCCCAGGACATTTCCAGCGAGAGCTGCCTGGTCTGCCCCCTGCCTAATTGCATCAAGTGGGAACACAGCCGAACTGATCCCCAGCCTGTCCACGGTGTCAGCAGAGAGGGTCTCCGGGAGCAGCTGTGTACCCAGCCCCCGCTTGGCACAGATGAAGAAACAGCCCAGGGACGTGAAGCAACAAGCCCGAGAACAACTGACTAGAATCCAAGGTGTCCTGAGGCTGCTGGCCTTACAGGGTGTCCAAGAAGAAGCCTTTGAGGGAGAATATGCTAAAAGTCATACCACTCCCCCCAAAATATACACATCTGCATAAAAACTGCACATGCAATTTCAGGGAGTTCACAGGCATAACCCCTGGTTCCGAGCATCACGGAACGCCCCAAGAGCCAATGTTTATTGAGCACTGACCGTATGCCAGGCACGGCTCCAAGCATGTGGCAGGTGTTCGCTCACGGCGAGAACCCCAGCTCCGAGGCCAGGGTGCGAAGTCGTGAGGGACCGCTCCAGCCAGGCTCGGGGGACACCTTCCCCAGGCCCGAAGCCTCCGGTCAGCAGCACTGCGTAACTCTGCCTCACTCAAGCCCTGACTCGCCCGCTCACCTGAGGGCCGCCGCCGGCGGGGCGCTGACTGCCCCGCGCACCTGGCCCCCGGGCCCGCACCTGCGGAACGGGCGCCCAGGCTGCACACAGCTGCTGCTGACACCAGTTTCCTCCGCAACCCTTTCAAAACCACCACAGACTGAGAACGGGCTTGCCACTGCCACCTCCCCCAGCTTCCACTTGCTGGGTCACACCTGCCTCCCCCTTCAGAAGCCCAGATGGCTCTCCCCCACCCCATTTCGCTCCTCCTCCTCCTCACCCAGGGACCCTCCTCAGAGGGCTAAAACTTGGTCTGTGTGATCTCAAAGGGCCTCCTCTCCTCTAATTGAGACAAAGGGGGACACCTGTCTGACCCGCCTGGCTCAGGGCCGGCTGGGAGCCAGCAGGAAGCCAGCAAAAGACAGCTGTTGTGATCAAATGTCTTCCTTCCCAACCCCTGTACTTTAAACAAAAAACCAAAAACCAAATTCTATGTTGGCCCAACACAAAGCCTTCACTTCCCTCCCTGGATATCTAAACTGGATACACTAAGCAGGTAACTGCCACGTTTACGCCGCATTTCACGCTGTGAAAACACAGGTGTACACATAAATCATCTTGTCCCAGTGCTTTATTTAAGGGCGGAGCGTCTGAGGAAGGAAATCAGACCCCAGCTCTGGAGGACAATAAAGAAATACATTGTGCGAGTCCAAACGCTCCCTCTCCCCATACCTGGTGAGCTAAGTAGGAACACGAGCTCTTGATTCAGAGAACAGGAACGGCTACCCGCGGAATTCAGTCAATGCCATCCCCACTCCAGGCTGGGAGGGAAGGCAGGGTGCAGGACCGCCACCGGCAACTGAAAGCGTCCCTTCTAACTCACGCGCTGCTCAAGGGGTGCCTGCTGACTGCTCAGAGATGACACTCCCCTGCCAGCGGCGACTTTGGACAAAGCTTCTGCCTTTGGAATTTAGGAAGACTCCTCTCTCACACAAATGGGTTCGGAGGGGCATTTGTGCAACCCCGGGCCTGATGAGGCACGAGGAAGGGACAGGGTCTGGGAGCTGCCAGCCTCAGCGAGGGGCTGTCCACCTGGGAACCTCCCGAGCCCCCAGCGCAGCCTGGTGGGATGAAGGAGCAGGCCCAGGAGCAGGCGGCGGGAGACCTGGACCGACTGTCCACTCGATGGCCTGTGTGAACTGGCGGCCATCACCCCGCGGCTCCGAGCCTCAGTTTCCACATCTGTATGAGGAGACACCACCAACCCTACGCGCCCTCCCTCTCTAGCCCTTGCCCTGCCTCACCATCTTTCCCAGTTCTTCAGGCCACTCACGGTTCACTTGTCGGTCTGGCACGGCATTTTCATCTGTTGCCCATAGGCTGGGACTATGTCTGTCTTATCCCCAGACTCTCAACTAAGGGATCTATTCGGTAAATGAAATTATCTGAAAAGTTTTATGCAAAGTGTCACCTTCCACATGATGGGGGTTCATCAAATAGCTCTCGAATGAATACATGACGCACAAGAACGTGATGGAGGCTGGTACACAGCCACAGGCACGATGGCACCTGTCAATTCTTTGCCCCTCAGTCCTCGGGCTATGCGATCCCTCTGTCCTACCATGTGTCACATCTCTCTGACAGCAACCACCATTCCCAGTACACAAACACAGGGCCAGATGTCAAGCCCCTTTGGTGCACTCACCTAACCCTCCACTCAACTTTGAGCACCTGCGCCCACACTTACAGATCCAGGCTTGGGAATTCCCTTGAAAATTAACAAGACCTTTCAAGTCTGTTTTTTCCCCAGCTGGAGCTGAGTCAAAGCTGCCTTCTACAGGTGGGTCATGGGCTTGCCTGTTCAGGGCAGCCCCAGTCTCCTCTCTTCCCATCCCCCTGCACTAGCGAGGGCAGCTGCCGGGCAGGTCCTAGCTGGCCACCATCTAATCGCAGAGCAGCACTAATCCAGAGCTTCTGGGAGCGCAGGTTCCAAGGGCCTGGGGCTCCTAGGCCCAGCTGGTTGCCTTGCAGTTTCTTCTCTGCTCCTCTCCAAACACCAAATACACAGAGTCCCCTTCCCAGCCCTTCCCGCAAGCAGCACCTCTTCCGGGGGCAGGGATGCCTCTTCTCTCTGTGGCGCAGGTGGGGAGCCACGCACCTCGCCTCTGGGGGCCAGGGGCAGCAGCAGCAGAGGATGAGAGGTCACAGGAAGAGCAGCCCCGCCCTCCCACAGCCATGCGTACAGGGCTGGGGCTCTTGGCCCACATGCCGGATCAGGCATCGCAAGCTCTAATCACCAAAGAGAAGCAGAGTATGTGTGAGATGATGGGTCCCCTGGGGGCAGACCCACCTCCTGGCCCCCAGGACCCTGGATGAATGAACCCTGCTTGCTGCTCTCACAGGCCAGCTCACAGTGCTCCTGCAATGCCCGGAGAGAAGGGGGACGAAGACGCTGTTGAATCTCTGTCAGAAGGCCTCAGAGATGATTCCCCCGGACCAGGACCGTCACGGGAGGATCTGTCCCCCGCTCCACTCCTGCCCAGCCACGCGGCACGGAAAGGGAGACTGCCCCAAGCCGGGTCACTTCGCTGCCTCCGTTACCCCGTCCAGGAGGGGCCAGGAAGAATTTTCCAGCCAATCTTTCAGGACTATTAGAAAACTTACTTGAAAACCCCGCCTAATTTAAGAAGCATTTTTATTTCCATACTATCTTAAAATCGTCTGTGATCTGTACTGCGTATCAATCAAGACATCCCGACTCAACAGTTTGTAGAATTAGTAAGTGCGTGCTCTGGAAGGGAGGCTTCCTGATCTTGCAATGCGGTGGGGTGGGGGGCGAGTAGGAAAGCTGGGGATGGAGAAGGGAGTGGGAGGGTCCGAGAGAAACTTTGGCAGATCTCCAGGCCGCAGGTTCCTCCCGGACCCCTCAGGGGGTGCGGATGCCCTCAGCCTGCCTTTCTGTTCCAACACCGGTGGCTGCTCTCCCCGGAACTGCAGCTGACGAGCAGCGGGGTACAGACAGCTAGCCGCCACCAGAGCGAGCCCCTCTGTTCAGCCTCACGCAAAGTGGCGCCACATCCCTTTGCTGGGCGTTCTGGGGCTTCCTGGAGACACAACTTCATTCCCGAAAACTCCGTGCCATTAATTCGCCCAACGTAAATACGTAAATACGGCGAAGGACACCAGGCGACAGGAAGATGGGAGCCCAAGGAACGGGTCTTTAGCCCCAGGCTCGACCTCTCCTTCTCGAACCTCCCTACACGAGGCGCGGACATCCAGCCACCAGCAGCCGGCAAGCGAGCCCCATCCTTCAGTCTCAACCCTGGCCGCTCCGACCGCGCGGGGCCGATCCGGCCGGCGCGGCGGAGGGGCAACTGGGCACCAGGACCGCGACGGGGCGGTCAAGCAGCTGCGCCCGGGACCCAGGCGGCTCCGAGTCCTAAACACACAAGCACACAGAGGCGCGAACGCCGGCCAATCCTGTTCACCCGGAGTCGGAAGGCGCTTCCACAGCTCTCCATTCATCCCCCCAAAGACAAGGTTCCCTTGCACCGGCACCTCCATCCCGCGATCCCAGAGGGCTCTCAGGGGCTCCAAGGGGGCCAGTTGCGCCACGAGCCACCCCCGAACCCCCCCCACGGCCACCGTGTGCTCTCCACCCGCACACACAACCCCACAGACTCGCGCTCCATCACGATCGCCAGCGTCGCCCCCGCGCAGGGGCCGCTGCCACCCCGGCTCCCCACAGCTTCGCCTCCCGCAGCCGCTGCTCCCCGCCTCCCCGCCGCCCCGCCGCGCCACTCAGACCTGCCGCGCTGGGCTCGCCGCGCCCAGGCCCTTCAGGGACGCCGCGCCGCGCCGCCGCCGGGAAGCGCCAGCAACTCCCGAGTCTCGCTGCTTTCCGAACCGCGGCCGGGCGCAAGGAGGCGGCAGGGGGCGGAGGGCGGAGAGGAAAGGGGAGGGAGTGGGGAGCAAAAGTTCAGGCTGCTCTGGGCCGGACCGCGCCCCGGTCTCCTCCCAAGCCCGCCCCCACGGTCCCCACCTCCGGAACCCGGTTCCACAGGCTTCAGCGCCTGGGACACCCCGTCCCTAAACGCCCCCCCGCCTGCACGCTTACTCCGCTGAGAGCAGTTGCGACAGAGCAGTCGCGAGACTGGAGCCGGGGATCGGGAGGTGGCTCCGAGCCAGAGTAGGGGAGAGAGTGACGGATGCCCACCTACCTGCCTCGGCCGGCGCCTGGAAACTTCCCCAAAGTGCGCGGGGAAGCGGAGCGCATGGCTGGGGAATTCTAGTCCCCTTACTACCCCCACCCACCACCAACCCTACGCGCGCTCATTGGGTGAAAGCACTGGTCTGTCTGTCCGTCCGTCTTCCTCCTGCAGCTCCCAAAGCGAGGTGGCGCGGGGGCGCCCACTCCTGGGACCGTTTTTCTGGTCAGCCTACCCGTGTGTGCCCCGCGGCGTGCGCCCCTCCGCAGGCCTCCGGCTCTCCGCAGCGCCACCACCCCATCGCCAGGTCCCCAGTCCCCAAGCTCCGGCTGCATTCTCTCGAGCCAGGGAGGGGGCGTGCGAGCCCCGGCGCCGCCGCCGGCCCGCCCTTCCCCATGGATCCCCGGCGCGCGGAGCTTCCGTAGCACGGCCAGGATCGGTGGCGAGGGGACGCCACCCGCTGGGGAAGTAGCCTCGTGGACACCGGGCCCAAATCTACCTCGGCTCGGCGCGCTCGCAAGTTCATTGTCTGCCAGGGCCGCCGCCGCTGCCGTCACCACCATTGCGCCGGGAGCGCCGCGGGGAGTGAGGCAGCCGCGCAGCCTCTGCTGGCCGGGACTCCCTTCGCCCAGCCCCGGCCGCCGCCGGCGCTGCCGGGCGGGAACGTGGAGGGGCGCCGGAGCCCGGAGCCAGACACCCACCCGCCGCCCCTCTCCGCCCCCATCCCGGCTCCTGGCAACCAACTTGTACCTGAGAAACCCGAGTCCAGCCGGGGAGCCTCTGCGGCTCCGGCTCCGCGGGAGCGCGCCCAGCCCTGCACCTCCAGCCCCGCATCCAGGGCGCGTCAACCTGACTCCCCGAGAGCAGGGAGGAAAAGTTTGGGAGTGACGTGCAGATGGCGAATGAAACATCCGAAGAGAACCCTCCCCCCACCCCATGTCGCGCTGACACACATCAGCTCGAGTCTGGAATGTGAGATCAAGGCTTGTGCGCCGAGCGGTGGGTTGGTCCTTGCCCTCTCCCCTTCCAAGTAAACACGGCCTGTGTGATGCGGTGATTTTTCAAATAGAAAGCAAACCGAGACCCCTGAAGTCTGCCAGTGACACCCTCCCAGAGACATTTTTAACGAACTTGGCGGTCTGGAGCCAGCCCATACATTGATTGATATTCAAGGCCACGACGCTGGTGTATTCTGCGCCCTCTGTTGTATTTTTGCATCCCGGGAAGGCTCTCCGGGTTCTTGAGCCCAGCGTGTTTGTTTCTGTGGGGAGGGAAGGCTTGGCGGGCCCCCGAGCGCCACTGCCTGCCGCAGCGGCCGAGAGGCGGCTGCTCCAGGAAGCCACCTGGGCTGCCCGAGGTCAGGGAAGCGGCACCAGTGGTCGAGTCCCGGGATTCTGGGCTGAAGACGCCATCAGTTAAAGAAAAGACACTTTGAATTCTGGAAGACTCAACTCAAGGGGCGCTCAGAGCACCAAGCCCAGCCTCTCAGGAAACAGGTCCAAGGGACAGAAAAGAATCCTTGTCTTCAGTCACGCAGCCCTTTGCCTGCCCATGTCCCAGTGGCCACAGTCCAGAACCCTCCTCCTTAAGCCAACCAGAAGTGGAGCAGAAAGCGTTTTCTAACCCGAGTGCTTGCATAGCACCCAGAGGTGCTTCCTAACAGTGCCTTGCCCCCCTTTCCTCTTCTTCTAAAAACAAAGTGATCTTTAGTGCTGGAGGCTCCATCTCACCTCCCCCCCGGCCCCGACCCCAGAAGCAATAACCTGTCTGGAGGTCATCAACTTCCGTTTTGCATGCCTGCCAGTTAATGCAGAGGCCACCATCAGAGGATTCCAGCTGCCAATGGGAAGATGGAATGAGAGGGCACTTCTTCAAAACCGTATCTTGTCTTTCTGCAAATAATACCTCTTCCATAAAATCTACAAAGAAAGATTAATGAAGCAAAGTGACCAGCCTTAAAATCTCAGACTGGGTTGCTTTTTCCATAGACTCCACTTGGTGATTTTTGTTCTTTTTTTTTTTTTAAACAAAACCCTTTTTCTGGAAATACAATGAGCTGCTTTTTGCAGGGTTCATAATTCCCAATAGATGATGATGCCATTTTTCAAGGTCTTACACACGTTGTGGCTTTGGGGCTTATTTATTAGCTCCCAAGAAAAGCCTGCCTTTCAGTGAGGTTTATATACTCAAGTAATTGCATCGGGGGACACAGTGCAGTGTGCTATTAAAAGGGCTGGTTGTACATGCGTCTGCAAGGAAGGCCCTGGGCCAGGCAGCTGTCAGACCAGAGTGTGCAACGGGTTTAAACAAACACAGGGAAGGTTCTATGGCAACACCGAGGAGGAAATCCCTCCTGTAAGGGTGGGTGGAACGTTATTCCACAACCGCACATACCGCCCCGCCGTCTTTCCTCTCCTCCATCCAAGTAAACACACGGTTCTGTATGGAGATGGCGCTGGGCCCACCCAGATCACTTTCAAATTCAGGTGTCAGAAATCACAGTTGACATGGAGCAAATTGTTTTTAAGTAAAATCACGGAGCCACTTTGATACGAATTCCACCAGGGAATTTCCAAAGGTATTTACACACATGCCCACGATTAACTGCAGGGCAAGTTTTTCCCTCAATGTTAATTTCAAAAATACCGAAGAATTGCACTTGAGCCTGTTATCCTGGAGAGTTGAGAAAACACCCATTAGCAAGGGGTAAAAAAAAAAAAAAAAAAAAAAAGCAAGACCAAAAATGCAGATAATTTGAGAAAACAAATACCCCTCCTCATATACGCACTATTAGGATGCCATAATTCTGGAGTTAAATTCCCTGGGTTCAAACTCTACTTCCCATAATTACTAGCTGAGTGACCTTGGGCAAGTCATTTCTTTCTGTGTCTCAGTTGGGGCTTATAATAGTACCTACTAGTACTAGATGATTGATTCACCCCATGTTGGGGGGGCACGACTGGTCTACATCCTTGTCATAGTCTCGTAGTGTATGGATATACTTCCTCATTCCTTGACTTTGGACTTAACCATATAACTTGCTTTGGACAATGAGATTTGGGGGATTGTGACTTAATCAGAGGCTTGAAATGTGCTGGAGGCTGGGCCTGCTCTCTTGTCTTCTGGTGGTCCATCACGAAAAGACCATGTCCCAAGGAGCTGCTGCCTCATCCAGCAAGGCTTCCAGAATGAATGCACATGGAACAAACCTGAACTCAACTTGCAGGCTGGAGCCAAGTCACCCCACCTACAACTGGACTCAGAGCCGCCCCAGCTGACCTACAGACATATGAGTGGGCAGGGGGGAATGCTTGCCATAAGCCCGTGAATGTTGGATTTTTGTTACACAGCATTATTGTGGCATTAGCTGACTGATGCATTCACTCAGTGGGCTGGTGTGAAGAATAATGACAAAATATTTGACAAATACTAAGCACAGTTCTTGGGATGTAGAAAGAGCTCAGAAATATTGCTCAGAAATATTTATTCAAATAATACTCAGTGAACAAGTATTACTTGAATAAAGATTCTGTAAGAGCGCAAGGACAACACAAAACTGGAAGACCAGGGACATGCCATGATTCCAAAATCACAGCCATTTGCTCATTCATTCATTCATTCAGCAGCTAGCTTCTAAATACCTACTCTGTGCCACACACTGAAGTGACTATTGGAGCCACTGAGATGACCATGTCTCCATACCCTGCCAAGGATGGGGACCCACAGAGCCCACCATGGGACCACACTCTGCTAAACCCATTCCCTTGCTACATCATTTGACCCTCACAACAGCCTTGCGAGCCAGTGTATCTTATCCCCATTTTTTAGGCTTGAAGACTGAGTCTCAGACATCAAGCAACCTAAGAAAAGGACAAAGACCACTCCTTTAGTGTGTACTAGTGCCGATAATTCAAGTTAATGGCGGGGACACCCAACAGGAAAGTGTGGTGAGAACATATAAAGGGGGTGAACACAGCTGGGGTCACTCTCCGTACCGCACACGTGTTAGGTGTCAGAACGTGCTGAGGCTCCGAAGACTGGGTTCTGCTCCTGTCACCAGGGTCTGTGAGACCTCAAGCCCCTCTCTGCCCTCCGTTCCTCCAACTGCAGGGGAAATGACCTTGAAAGCTGCAGCTCGGGCATATTATAGAGCTGTGAATTTGGGAGGAATTGCTGTAGAAAGTCCATTTTAAGGGGGTGAAGGGATGAGAATCACAGTTCTGGGAACTGTTCCAACAATGCGATAGTGGGGACAGCGGACCACTTAGGAGGAGAGGCGATGAGGCCAGGCCTTGGGCACTACTCATTATAGGCCCAGTTCCCCCTCCGCAGCCTTGCCCTTGGTCATTCCACCGTTAGAACTTTGAAGCTGGAGCCTTCGGGGTCTTCCGTCTGCCTCCTATCAGAATGCAGTGCCCTGAGGGAAAAGCCATGCGAGATGCCAAAGGCCTTCATAATCAGCTAACATGTCAATTTTCAGTTAACACTTTTGCAGAAAGTGGGATGAGGTTTCAATTCACCTTCACCTTATCCTCACATTGGAGATTGTTTCCAAGGGGACAGCGTGAGTGTGGGTAGCGGGCTGCTGGGGCAGAGTTCCTTTGCTGGGAGGGGCTCTGCCCGGGCTGGGGGGGACTTGGGCGTCAGGGCACCAGCTCTCAGATTCCTTTTGGTAGACCTGGCTTTGGATCTCTGCCGCCCACCTGCCTCCAGCCCTGTGACTTTGACAGATTTAGACTTCTCGGCAACCTGAAGTGCATTTCAATTTCATAAATTTAGAAATACTCTGGTTAGACAGATTCCTTCTGCAGTAACACATCCATTAAGTGCACTTTAAGCCAATTTTGGTATGCTAATCCATCACAAATTGACACGAAATTTAGCTTCTTGTGAAAATTTCCTACCCCAGATCCAAGACCTCTACTGGATTTAGGGTGCTAACAAACAGTGGTCCCTTAAAGCTGCAGCCTTCAACTCCGCAGCAAAACTTCAGTGCAGCGAGGAATGGGACCAGTTTTTATCAAACATCTGAACTTGTGTGTTCATGTGAGAGCTGTCTACCCAAACGGGGTCCCCCAGGGACAGTTCCTTACTCCAAAGATGCTGCTACCTCTTGGAGTTTGTAGCATTTACAGTATTTTGGGGTTCCCTCCTGAGAAGTCTTAGAGACTGGCAGCCCTTGGAGGGCAGAAACAGAGTCATGTCTCTACTTTCCCAGCCCCTACCTCAGAACCTAGCACGGCTGACATGCCCAGTGCATACCCGGCACATGTGTGGTGCATGACCAGTTTGGAATCTCCTAGCTTGACTTGCAACTCGTCCACCAGACTTAATGAGAGTTTCACTATTTCCTAGAATCAAATGTTCTCCCCACCAGTGATATTGGGGACCCCAAAAGCACAGTCAGAAACCTCTGAAGGAAATTAGACAAAGACCCCGAGTGATTTTAACGATGACAGCATTGCCGGAATGGTGCCCTTCTCCATTCTGCAGCGTGTGAGGCCAGGAGGGAACGTATGGTCAGTAATTGACGATATAAAGAACCTTCTGGTGATGAAAGAGACATAACGTCATTGTTCTCACGGCCTGAGACTCTGTTGCTGCCAATTGTTGAAGAGAGGGCCTATTAACTAGATGCCTTTAGCTACATAATAGACATTTTGCCAATAAGATAAAGTTGACAGCCGGCAGCGTTTTCACTTGCTTCTGTCATAAGATCTAATAGCAAAAATGGGCTGTTGACTTGGGAAATTTAGGATTGCATTGCCTGCCCTAGATGTGAAATACCTGAGCCTTCAAAACAAATTTCATTTTCCTGGTTGAGTGGTTAATGCTGTCAAATGCTACAAAGGGACCCGTGGGAGTCGGTGGGAACGACACACCCACACACAGAGGCTCCGCGCCGTTGTTGGCGATTTGTATGCATTCCCTGCCCAGCTCTGATTTCCTTTGCAGCCCCTCAGTTCTGCGAGTGTCCATCGAGAGACCTTCTCCTCCTGTCCCTCCACCCCCACTCCCTAGGTCTAAGAGGAAGCTATAGGTGGCTTCATCGTCTCCTAAGTCTTGGGCATCCTGAGCATTTGGGGAGGTTGAGATGCGTACCCAGCCAAGGCACACCTGGGGGTGGGGGAGGATAACCCCACGGGCTGCGTCAGTGGAACCCACGGGAGGCTGGCTTCATCACTGGTCCATTGATCGGGAACTGAGCTGTGTGGCCCTCTGGTCAATGGTGAGGGCGGGCCTCCTGACCTCCTGGTACCTTTCAAAGGCCTGGACTCCAACCCCGGCCCTGTGTCCTAAGCACATGGGCAGAGCAAGGAGATGGGCCCATTACCTGGCTCTCCTGAGGCTACAGAGGAGGGGAGAGGAGGAGAGGAAAAGGACAAGCCCCCCACCACCACCCAAGGAGCCCCACTGCTACACAGAGAAAGGAGAAGAGGAATTCACCCACCCTGACTTTACGCCGGGCACTCTTCTGGGGGTTTGCACATTCCCTCAGACCAAGAAATAACTGCAGGGTAGGAACCGAGGCGGCCACGGGGGAATGCTGGGGACTGAGGCTCGGTGGAGCACGCATGCCTATCCAAGGGACACCTGGGTAGGGAGGTCTCCGCTCTGGCTAGATGGGTCAGGGGATCCAGTAATCTGAGTTATATGGTGAAGTAGCCCATTTAAAAACAAAAATCTTTGATCGACAACTAAATCGGAAAAAAATATTGTACAATACAGCAGAGCCAACCCAGTGAGACCACAAGAGAGACGTCCACGGGCTGCCACTTCTGTAGCTCTGGGCCGTGGCTTCCAGACTCTTCAGCTCAGCTGACCCTGCGCGGCCTGTGAGGGCTCAGAGGACATTGCCCCATTTCACAGTGGAAAGTACGAAGGCTCGTGTAGTTGGCCAAAGGCACACAACTTTGCAAATAGCAGAGCGGGAGACAGAGTGGTGCCCTCCAACCCAGGAAGGGGCCGGATGTCACCTGAGGGTCCCACCTCAGTCGGTCAGTCAGGGGTCTCCTCCAGGAGTCCGAGGGACCATCAGTCACCTCGCTCCTGATTTGCATGTGTGTGCACCAGTAGCACAGGCCAACAGACTATGAGCGTGTCCAGGTGACAATGTTACCATCATTACAATCCTCAAGGCCACTTGTGATTTCTTGTTTACTCCTTTTATGTCATGGCCCGGGCCAGGCTGTCTCATGGTAGATGTGCTGTTTCTGGCCTCTGTTGGCCCTGAGGGAAGGGACATCCTGGGAGCGCGGAGTCAGTGCCTAAGAAGCCAGGAAGTGAGGAGGACATCTCCCAGACCAGGCGGCCCCTGGGCCCTACAGCGCACGCAACCCTGGTGTCCTCCTTTCCAGAGCCAGCAGGACCCGTTGTCTTTGCCCCGAGATGAGAGGGGACTTATTCACCCAGA
Source organism: Mormoops blainvillei (assembly GCA_004026545.1). Classification (NCBI taxonomy): domain Eukaryota; kingdom Metazoa; phylum Chordata; class Mammalia; order Chiroptera; family Mormoopidae; genus Mormoops; species Mormoops blainvillei. The sequence goes on along the minus strand of PVJD01017655.1, from coordinate 650 downwards.
GTCCTGGTCCCTGCCTGCCTCCCACAGGGGCCCACAGGGTTGCATTGGACATGAGGTCTTCAGCTGCCCTCTCTGCCCCCTACCCACCTGCCACACTGGTCTTTTTCCCTCCAGGCTGGGCCTCTGAGCCGCTGTGAGTCCTGGGTGTCAGGACCAAGCTTCCTTTTGGGGGTTCACCTGGACCCACGCCTTTTCTCACAGGGCTTCCCACCTTCCTCACGGGGGCTCAGGACTCCAAAGTCAATTCCTTGGATAACTGCCTCAAAGGAAACTCAGCTTCGCTTCTCTCTCCCTTCAGGGACCACCGTTGCTGATATCTGCGTTGCACGCGGTGTCACCAAAGGATGTCATTACTTAGGCATCCGTCTGCCTTCCTAGGGGGCGGGGGGAGGGTCATTGTAAATACAATTATTGCCTCTTTCAATTCAGCCTGAGAGCAGAGCAAGATCTGAAGAGTCAAGGAATCAAATATTCATAGAACCGACTGCATAATTCTTATTTGGAATAGTAATTAAGCGAGGGGACAACAGAGCCGGTCCTTTCCTGTTAAGCTGAAGGCTCTGTCCCCAGTCTCGAGTAAAAGCCTAGAAAATAAACAAGGTCCCACACGCAGCTCAGGGACCGCAGCCAGGACCCGCCCCAGGCCGAGA
>PVJD01017654.1:0-16871 GCA_004026545.1 Mormoops blainvillei | reverse complement strand
TGAATTCCATACAGGCTCTTAAAACGTCCACCCATCACTTACACTGTTGGCCGGTTCACGTTACGATCATGCCTAACTTTAAGAAGGCCAGGGAAACACAATCCTATGTGTGCCTGGGAGGAGAGGGGAGTCAGAAGACCGGTCAACAGAACTAAAGCCTACCTCAAAGCCTGTTGCGTTATGGTCAGTATATTTCTGGTATGCTCATGGTTACAATTTAATTTTTTTGCCCTGGCCTGGTCAGTTGATTTGAGTGTTGTCCCATACACCAAAAGGTTTGGGGTCCAACCCCAGTTAGGGATATACCTAGGTTTTGGGCTAAGTCCCAGTTTGGGGCAACTTATCGATGTTTCCATCTTACATCAATGTTTCTCTCTGCCCCCACTCCTCTCTCTCAAGTCACTAAACATATCCTCAGGTGAGGATTAAAAAATTTATTTTTTCTGTTTGGTCGTGGTAATAAGGAGGACCAATTCTAACAGCATGAAAAGTGGAGCAAGCAACTGGCTACCACCCTAAACAGTTGTGAACAGATAAACTGATGTATCACATTCTCTATAGAACCAGTGACACTATTTGCAAATATGACTTGTTTACAGATGTATTCGAATTAGTGAAATACAAGATTAGAATCACCTCATTCCAACATGCCTTAACGAAGGCCTAGTATGATGTTTGTGAATCATTTATAAAAATACTTGTCTGAATCCCACTTCTGTAGCTGTCATCCTCAAGTTCATAGGAGTCATTAGCTTACAGAAAGTATTAATAATTTTTCATATCAAGATCTAGAGCAGTAGTCCTGGCATAAGCAAGATACATAGATTAATGGAACAGAATCAGAGCCAGAAATAAATCCTTATATTTATATTTAATTGATTTTTGACAAAGTTGCTAGAGAAATTCATTGGGGGAAAGGACTGTCTGTTTGACAATGTGCTGGGACAACTGATTTCCCACATGAAAAAAGATAATGTAGACCTTGAACTCATGTTATGCACAAAATCAACTCATAATGGATCATAGAGTTACAGTAAATGTAACAGCTAAAACAATAAAAATTTTAGAAGAAAACAGAGAAACACTTTTCTGATCCTGTGGTAGGCAAAGCTTTCTTAGACTGAAGCTTCCACAATCTTTTACTACTTTTCTTGGATCAAAAACACTGAAAAAACTGATAAATTGGACATCAACAAAATTCAAAAGTTTTCACCTCAAAAGACACCATTGAGAAATTTAAAAGACAAGTAACAGACTGGATGAAATACTTGCCAAACACAAGTCTGATAAAGGAATTGTAGCCATACTATGGAAAGGATGCTTATAACTCAATAATAAAACCAACAACCCAGTCAAATAATGGGCGAAAGAAATAAATGGACATTTCATCAAAGAAAGTACACGAATGGCTAACAAGTACATGAAAAGGTGCTCAAACCATTAATCATTAGGGAAATGCAAATTAAAACCACAATAATACACCATTTCATACCCACTAAATGACTGATAAATAAGAGAGCCAATAACAAATGTCACGGATGTGAAAAAATTGGAACCCTCATGCATTGCTGATGGGAATGTAAATAGTATTGCCCTTTGGAAAACAGTGGCAGTGTCTCAAAAGTGAAATGTAAAAGTCTTACGACCCAGCGATTCAAGAGAAATGAGAACATATATCACACAAAGATGTGCATGTGAATGTTCGTAGCAGCATATTCGCAAAAGCCTCAGACTGGGAATAACTTCAACATCCATCAACTGATGTACAGAGAGACGAAATGTGTAGTGTCTATACAATGGAATACTGTTCAGCAACAAAAGGTAATGAACTACTGACACATGCTATGTCATGGATGAATTTTAAAGACGTTATGCTAAGTGAAAGTCAGTTTGTATAGAAAGTCCAGAAAAGGCAGATTTATAGAAATAGAAAGCAGATTCGTGGTTGCCAAGCCTGGATTTGGGAACAGGGATTGACTATAAGTGTGTATGAGATGGAATGAAAATGTTCTAAAACTCATTACAGTGAGGTTGCACCATTTGGCAAAATCACTGTAAACTTTTAATGAGTAAATTTTATGATATGTAAAATAAATGAGTGATTGCCTATAGGATATTCTCCCTTGCAATGGTAGCATATAGGGGATCTTACATGATTCTGACTCCCATGCGGTGTGCCCATGAGGAATGTATTTTAAGGAATTTAGCATCTGGCTGCATATGATCTATCATCTGAGACAATTTCTATTTCACCATAAACTTTGAGACATTGGTTGGAACAATACAGCAGTCAAGTAGGGAGCAGGTTCTTGGTATAGATGGAAACGATGCCAGCTGAGACATTTAAAAGAGTAGCCCATTGACCAAGAATTTTTTTTTAGGGAGAGTGTTTATTCCAGTTGGCACAAGTGCGGTCAGCTAAATTGAGGGTTAGCAATCAGAGCCAGGGGAAAGGAAAAGGGCTGTATCATATGACTAATTTAAAAAAGAACACGAAGCACATTACCAAAAATACCAACACAATAAGCACAATCATATCCTTTTCATCAAGTTCACTATTTCTCTAAAAAATTATTTTTTCTTACCTGTTTGTGCATTAGCATTTTCCTCCATGGAAATCTTTTGCTTTGGGGTTGAATTTTCCTAGACAAGTACCAGGGGCTCTGATAGGCTGAATTATCTAAGTGTCGGTTTATGGTGGTGATGTCAGATCCATGAGTCCATTTTCCTGTCAGTCAATTATGGCAGGATCTTTAGGAAAACAAAAGGAGAGAATAGAAACCACTTGTGAACAGTACCAAATGATCTGATCAATTTATTCATTTCTAACAGCGGAATGAAAGAGAGAGGAACAGAACATAACCCTCCTGGTGAAAAGGTTCATGAGGTCTCAGTTGATGGCTGCTTTCAAGAGAATGTATTATTAGAACCTGGGAAAGAAAAGGTGGACAAGGAGAGTTAGTCTCTCAACCACTTTACCCAACTTATTTTTGATAATTCCATTTGTCTCCTCTATTTGCTGGAGCTCTGTGGATGACATGGACAGTGGGTGGATTTAGAAATCTTGAGGGCCTTGTAGTTATTTAGTAAGACGTGTAACAAAATTACTATCAGTAGTAAAAGGTGATTTTAAACAAAGGTCTAAAATCATCTTGGAAATAAGCTTGTCGACAGTCATCATGCAAGCCCTTGCCCGTGAACATGAGTATGCTTTTACCCATTGAAAAGGTCCATGGAAACTGACCATTCAGTCATAACTCTTTACCTTGTACAAAACTCGTCTTGAAGGGGTGAGCTCCTCTCTTTGCTTTTATCTTCCTTTACATTGTGGACATGATGAACAGGGCAGCTCTTATAATACTGATAAACTATTTTGAAAAACGTGGAGCATATCAATTTTACCTAATTATTCTTAGCATCCGTACTTGAATACTTCTTTACCTACGAATGCCGTGCTATTAGAAAGCAAAATTTTGGTATTAGCAGCTGGCTAGGAAGTGCCCAGACATGGATGATTTTGGTATGAAATACATCTTGATAGTTTTATTATTCAGAATTTAGGGCCTGATTTAGAGAAGAGAAACTAAAAAAAGTGTGGTCAGGAAATAACCTTCATCTTGTCTGTGTTACTAATGTAAAAAAACTCTATTTTATAACCTTGTCATTAGGAATATTAACTTCTGTAGAAGTGAGGAACCCTACTGTTTTCATAACCTAAGAGCATGATGTGAGCCAGCACAAAATCAAACAAATTAACGCGTTTTCTGAGAAGTGAAAGTTCACAACCTTAAGTAAAAACCTTAATACTGCTGTAAGGGGAAAACACACAGGAAACAAAAACAACTTTTATTTATTTATTTATTTTTTAAAGATTTTATTTCTTTATTTTTAGAGAGGGGGAAGGGAGGGAAAAGGAGAGAAACATCAATGTGTGGTTGCCTCGCGCGCGCCCCCTACTGGGGACATGGTCGCAGGTCAGGCATGCACCCTGACTGGGGAATTGAACCAGTGACCCTTATGGTTTGCAGGTCGGCGCTCAATTCACTGAACTACACCAGCCATGGCTAACTTTTATTTCTTTATGGAAATGTAGAAGGTATATTCAAAGATAATTTTTTTATAGGAGTGGTCGATATTATTTAAAGCTTTATGCTTCTTAAAATAAAAGTAATCCGAAGAAGCACTTCTGGAATGGCAGAGGAAGGACATCTGAAAAGCTACTCCACCATAAAAGCAAGAACACTGGCCAAACGTCAAACTCAACTTTTCCAGAGTTTTCCAGAACTCTGCAAATCAAGCAAAGCTTTCAAAAACCTAAGGAGCATTTATTCAAGAAAAATGGTTGAATCTCAGTAGGAAACAGCAAGCTCTTGGCATTTTGACTTGTTTTTTTCCCCATCCTCCGCTCCCCAACTCCGTGGTAGCCTTCAAATCAGCTGTGTCTCAGCTATAGCAGCTGTGAAAGACAGCAGCTAGTAGCCACTAGAGGGGGCAGAGTGGGTGTTGAATTCCTTCAAAAGCTTTATCCCTACAGAAATGTCACTATGTATGTGACTTATCTTGCAGCTCCAGGTAAGAGCCCCATTCACAGGGATAGTCTTATTTGACCTGACTCAGAGCTCACACAGTGAGAAACCCCATCCCTAGGTATTTGCCTAAACAATCAGCTGCAAACAAACTGTTTGACATCCCAGTTCCCTGAGGCAAGAAAACCAACTGAGGAAAAAAAAAAGGCTAGCCAAAAACTTAAAAAGAATATTGGGAATGAGATGTAGATAGAGGACTTTGAAAAGCTCTGACACATACCAGGGGCTCTAGAAATCCACATGCATTTGCAGAACTGTATGTAAATCCAGGAAATACAGGAAAAGGCCCCATTTTCTCAATTCTAGTAACCTTGAGGCTTGGCTGGAGCAGGAAATGAGGGATAAGGTAGAGTAAACCACCAGAGCTTTGAAGGCTTGCCCGAACCAACAACACACAAGTCTCTTGGCAAAGGCTAGAAAACATTAAGGAAATCTCTGTCCACTCTTTAGCTGGGTAGAAATGTCAGTGACCACACATTATGAAGAAAACATGCTTTACAGAATTAGTCCTTGAAAGTCAACGAACAAATAAACAGTAACAAAAACAAGCCCTGGGAGTATCTAATTTCCAGAGATGCCATATTACATCATTTAAAATGATCAGTTTTTACCCGCCCCCCACAAACACAATGAGACATGCAAAGAAAAAGGAGGGCAGGACCCATACACAGAAGAAAAAAAAGCAATCAACAGAAATTGTCCCTGAGGAAACCCAGATGTGGAATTTATTAGACAAAGCCTTTAAATCAGCTATTATAAAAAAGCACTTGAGGAAGCTATGTCTGAAGGATTCAAGGAAAATATAAAAATGATGTCTGACCAAAAAGAGAATATCGATAAAGAAATATACATTATCTTTGATCAAATTCTGGAGTTGAACAGTATAATAACTAAAATTAAAAATTTACTAGAACTTCCTCAGCTTGATCTACAGAAAAAACCTTAATCCTACTTAATGGTAGGAAACTGGAAGATTTCCCACTAACATCAGATACAAGGCAAAGACGTCCCTCTCCCCATTCTCCTTCAACATCATACTGGAAGTTCCAACTAATGCAATATGATAAGGAAATGATATAAAAATATGCAGATTGCAAAGGAAGAAATAAAATTATCTTTGCTCATAGGTTACATGTTCTTCTATGTAGAAAATCCAAAAGAATTGACAAAACATGTCCTGGAACTAATTAAATGATTATAACAAGGTTGTACGATACAAGGTTAACATACAAGAGTCAGTTGCCTTCCCATATACTAGCAACAAACAAGTGGAATTTGAAATGACAAACAAAGGAAGCCCTGACTGGTGTGGCTCAGCTGGGCATTTTCCACAAAGTGAAAGTTCGCTGGTTTGATCTCTGGTCATGGTACATGCTTGGGTTGAGGTTTTGGTGCCTGGACGGGGTGTGTATGAGAAGCAAGCCACCAATGTTTCTCTCTCACATTGATGTTTCTCTCCTCTTTCTCTCTCCCTTCCCCTTTCTCTAAAAATAAATAAATAAAATCTTTAAAACAAAAAATGTCATTTAGCATACAGAAAAATACTTAGAACTAAATCTAACCAAGTGCAAGATCTATGTAAGGAAAACTGCAAAACTCTGATGAACAAAATACAAGAAGAACTAAATAAATGGAGAGATATTTCATGTTCATGCATAAGATTCAATATTATCATGATGTCAGTTATTGCCAACTTCATCTACAGATTCAATGAGATCCCAATCAAAATCCCATTAAATTATTTTGTAGATATTGACAAACTGATTCTACGGTTTATACAAGATCTTTCTAGAAGGTATCCAGCCATGTAATATGAAAAATAGAGACATGTACTGAAGAAGATACAAGATACAGGAAACATTGGACATAGGACAATGACACCTCAGTCCCTTTCAAAGTAGTCACCTTGGGACCTCACACAGTTTTCCCAATCACCATCAGCTGCCTTGTCATGTGTTCCTGAATCTCATCAATAGTCTGAAATCTCTTCCCTTCCAAAGGTGATTTTAGTTTTGGGAAAAGCCAGAAGTTGCTGGGTGCCAAGTCTGGGCTATAGTGGGGCTGAGTCACCTGGGTGATTTGATTTTTCACCAAAAAACTCTGCATGTGACATGATACACGAGTGGGCATGTTGTCATAATGAAGCTGCCAATTACCAGATGCCCAGAGCTGCGGTCTTCTGAATTATATGAATAATTTCCACTGAGGAATGTTCAAGAGTAACACAAAATTTGATGCAGATTTGTTGCTCTCCTTACTCAGCCATTTTGAATGCAATAGCCACACAGTACACATGCTCTCTCTAGGGCGTCTACCACTCCCACTGTCTAGTACAGTGAAGTTGCGCAGTTCATGCATGCGCATTCTAGTCCACTCTCTTTGGCTGCCAGGTTGCATCAATGTCACGCAAATCATTCTCATTATATTAAAAATGGCTGGACTTTTTCCAGGCAGATCTTGTATAGAGAGCCAAGCGAGCCAGAACAGCCAACACAATATTGAAAGAGAAAAACAAAGTTGGAGGACTGACACATTATCTGACTTCAAGACTTACTATAAAGACACAGTCATCAAAACAATGTGGTATTGGCAGAACAGACAAACAACATATCAACAGAACAGAATGGAAAGCCCACAGAAATATACTCAACTGATCTTTGAAAACCGAGAATAGGCAAAACAATGGGCAATGATAGTCTTTTCAACGAATGGTGCTAGAACAACTGGATGTCCACACACAAAAAGATTAATCTAGATTTTAGATACAAGCCTTACCCCCGTCACAAAAGTGATTTACATGGATCGGGCCTAAATGGATCACAGATGCAAAACTATAAAACTCCTAGAAGATAGTATAGGAGAAAATCTAGGTGATCTTGTGTTTGGTGGTGACTTGTAACACCAAAGACATGATTTATGAAAGAAAGAATTGATAAGCTAGATTTACTTGATATTTAAAATTTCTGCTCAGTAAAACACACCATCAAGAGAATGATACAAACTAAAGGCTGAAAAAGAGTATTTACAAAAGACATGTCTGATAAAGAACTGTTATCCAGCCCTCACTGGTGTGACTCAGTTGGTTGGGCATCATCCTGCAATGCAAAAGGTCACTGGTTCAATCAGAGTCAGGGTATATGCCTGGGCTGTGGGGTCAGTCCCCGGATAGGGCACAAATGAGAGGCAGCTGACTGGTGTTCTGTCTCACATCAATGTTTCTCTCCCTCTTTTTCTCCCTCCTTTACCCTCTCTCGTAAAATAAATAAATAAAATCTTTAAAAAAAGAAGTAATTCAAAATATATGAAGAACTCTTAAAACTCAACAATAATAAAATGAACAACCAGCCCTGGCTGGGCCTCAGTTAGTTGGAGAGTCATCCTGTACAACAAGAGCTTGCGAGTTCGAGTACCAGTCAGGGCACATACCTAGACTGCAGATTCAATCCCCATCACGGAGCATATGGAAGGCCGCTATCGATATTTTTCTCTCACATCGGTGTTTCTCCCTCTCTCTTTCTCTCCCTTCCTCTGTCTCTAAAATCAATAAACGTAGGCTTAGATGAGGATTAAAAGAAAGAAAAAAGAAAAGAAAAGAAACAGCCAGGTTAAAAAATGAGCAAAAGATCTGAACAGATATCACTCCAAAGGAGATAGGCAATTGGTAAATAAGCACTAAAAAAATGCTCAACATCATACATCATTAGGGAAATGCTAATTAAAACAACAATGAGATATCACTACACACCTATTAGAATGGTCAGAATCTGGAACACTGACAACACTAAATGCTGGCAAGGATGTGGAACAACAGGAATTCTCATTGACTGCTGGTAGTAATGCAAAATAGCACAGTTTGGGAAGACAGTTTGGAAGACACTTTGGTGCTTTCTTATAAAACTAAGGATACCCTTACCTTAGGATCCAGTGATCAGGCTCCTTAGTATTCCTCCAAAGGTATTGCAAACTTATGTGAACACAAAACCTGTACATGGATGTTTATACCAGGTTTTTTTGTAGTTATAAATCTTGGAAGAAACCAAAACGTCCTTCAATAGGTGAATGAATAAATAAACTGCGGTACATCCAGGCAATGGAATATTATTCAGCGCTAAAAAGAAATGAAATATTAAGCCCTGAAAAGACATGGAGGAACCTTAAATGTATATTACTAAGTGAGGGAAGTCAAAGTAAAAAGGCTACTTAAAATAGCTTTCAGCTGTATAACATTCTGGAAAAGGAAAAACTGTGGAGACATTATAAACATCAGTGGTTGGAAGGATGGAGGGATGCACAGGCAAGGCACAGAGGACTTTTAGGGCACTGAAAATACGCAACATGATAAGGTTACATTATTATACATTTGTCCAAACCCAAGGAATGTGCAACACAGAGTGAAACCTATGTAAACTATAAACATTAAGTAATTAAGATGTGTTAATGTAGATTCGTCAGTTGTAACTAATGTACCAATCTGGTAGAGGGTATTGGGAATAATGAGGGAAGCTATATGTGCATGGGGGAAGGGGGCATATAGGAAATTTCTGTAACTTCTCACTTTTGTTGTGAAGCTTAAAATGCTCAAAAAAAGTTTAAATTAAAAAATATATACTACAAGTGCTCAGCAGCAGATTTGGTGTAGCAGAAGAAAGGTCCATGAACTTGAATGTAGAATATAGAAACTGTCCATTCTTTGAAAAATTTATTTATTTATTTATTTATATAGAGGAAGGGAGGGAGGGAGAAAAACATCAATGTGTGGTTGCCTCTCGCAGGCCCCTTACTGGGAACCGGGCATGCAACCCAAGCATGTGCCCTGACCAGGAATTGAACCAGCAACCCTTTGGTTCACAGACCGATGCTCAATCCACTGAGTCACACCAGCTGGGGCAAAGAAATTCTCCTTTCTTAAGAACCAAAAGAATAAACAAAAATAAGCAGAGCCTCAGGGCCCTGCGGGAATGTCATCGAGCATACTGAAACAGGCATAATGGGAGTCCTAGGAGGAGGAGAATGAGAGAGAGAGAGAGAGAGAGAGGTTTGTAAAATAATGGTCAAAATCTCTCAAATTTTATAAAAACACTAATCTATACATCTAAGAAGCTAAGTTAACTCCAAGTAAGATAAACTCAAAGAAATTCACACTTAAACACATCAGAGTTAAACTCTTGAAAGATAAAGACAAACAGGGAATCTTGAAAGTAGCAATAAAAAAACAAATCATGGTTTATAAGATTTTCTCAATAAAATCAGCTTCTAAAAAAAACAACTGCTAATGTCTCATCAGAAACTATGAAGACCAGGAGGCAGTAGGATAATATATTCAAAATGCTAAAAGGAAAAGACTGTCAACCAAGAATTTTATAACCAGGAAAAACTACCCTAAAAAATGATGGAGAAATTTAAAATACCCAAAGAAACCAAAACTGAGAGAATTTGTCCCTACCAGACCTCTCTCATGAGAAATACCAAAGGTTGTCCTTCAGGCTGACATGAAATGACAATAGATAGTTACTTAAATTCATATAAAAAATAAAGGGCACCCATAAAAGTTGCTACATAGAGAAATATAAAATATGGTTTAAACGTATTTCTGTTGTAACACTTTTCTTGTCCTATCTAATGGAAAGGCAATTGCATAAAATAATGATAACAAAACTGTGTTGATATGTTTACCAAGTATAATGCTGTAATTTATATGACAATAATAGTACACAGGAGTGGGGGAAGGAATGTAGTTATACTGTAGCAAAATTTTGAACAATATTAAACTTCAGTTGGTTAATCTGAACTAGATCGTTATAAATTATGATGCTAATTGTAGTCTCAGAGCAAGTACTAAGAAAAAACTTTTAAATACAGTAAAAGAAACAACAAAGGAATTAAAATGACACACTAGAAAATATCTATTAATCACAAAAGAAGACAGTAATGGGGAAATAGAAGAACAAAAAAGACATGACACATATATAAAACAAAATTGCATATGTAAATGCTATATCAATAGCAATTAATTAGACATAAATGGATTAAGTACTTCAATAAAAATACAGAAACTGGCAAATAAAAAATCATTATTCAGCTGCATGCTCTCTACATGAGCCACATCTTAGATTCATAGACATATAAATTTGAAGTTAAAAGGATAGAAAAAGATGAAAACAATAACCAAAGGATATCAGGAGTAGCTATAATGATATCAGACAAATAGAATTTAAGATCAAAATTGTTAAGAAGCAAAAAAATTTTATAATGATAAAAGAGTTAATCTATCAGGAACATATAGCAATTATGAACAAATACACCAGGTGCATTAAGAAGTACAAACTGCCAGTTATAAAATTAGTCAAGGGAATGTAATGTATAGCACAGGCAATATAGTCAATAACAGTTATATCTATGTATTTATATCTATCTATCTATCTATACCTATATATCTATATTTATAGTAAATAATAGTAATTGTATAGCCACTACATCATAACTATGTATAGTGCCAGCTAAACACTATAATTATCATGGTGATTACTTAGTAATGTATACATATGTTTAATCACTACATTGTGCACCTGAGACTAATACAACATTGTACGTTAATTATAATTTTAAAATAAATGAAAAATAAGCAAATGCACCTAAAAGTAGAGTCCCCAAGTGCACAAAGTAAAATCTGATGGAATTGAAGAAAGAAATACACAATTCAACAATAACAACTGAATATTCTAATACCCCCCTACCAACAATGACTAGGATAACTAGGCAGATCAACAGGAAAATAGAAGACTGGTACAACACTAAACCAGCTAGATATAATAGACATTTATAGGACATATCAACAAACATAAGAAGAATACGTATTATTCTCAAGTGCAAACACAATATAACGTCAGGCCTCTTTCTTTTTTTTTTTTTAAAGAGAGGTGAAGGGAGGGAGAAGGAGAGCAAGAGCAACATAGATGTGAGAAAGAAACACGTATAAGTTGCCTCTCACACCAGCACTGACACAGGATGGAACCCTCACCCCTCAATCTAGCGCGTGGTCTGAGGGGAAATGAACCGGCGACCTTTTGCTTTGCAGGACAACACCCAACAAAGTGAGCCACACTGGTCAGACCATGTTAGATCATTTTAAAGGGCATCAGTAAAATTTAAAAAACTGAAATAATATGAGTACAAAGTATATTCTCTGGCCACAATGGAATGAAATTGGAAATCAACAAGAGAAAGATTTAGGAACTTCACAAGTATGTGTAAATTAAACAACATACTCCTAAATAATAAGTCAAAGAATAATTCACAAGAGAAATTTAAAAATACTTTAAGATGAGTAAAATTAAAATGCAAAATACCAAAACTTATGAGATACAGCTAAAGCAGTGCTGAGAGCTTTAAATGTTTGTTAAAATGAAAAGATCTAATCAATCACTAAAACTAGTACCTTAATGAAAAAAAAAACCCCAGAAAAAGAAGACTTCCGGCCAAGATAGAGCATAGGTAGATACTCTTTGCCTTCTCACACAACAAAAAGAAGGACAACAACATATTTAAAAACAAAAAATAACCAGAACTGCCAGAAAATCGAACTGTATGGAAGTCCTACAACCAAAGAGTTAAAGAAGAAACATTCATCCAGACTGGTAGGTGGGGCAGAGACGGGCAGCCAGGGCAGAGAGAATGCCCGGCAAGGCGGTGGCTGGAGGACTGGGTAGGTGAAGAGGATGGCGGACCAGGCGGTCCTATATTTGCATGTGGATAAACCGGGAGGAACAACTGGGGAGCGAGACAGGCTATGCAACCCAGGGTTCCAGCGTGGGGAAAAGAAAGCCTCAAAACCTCTCGCTGTAATAATCTGTGGGCCTTGCAGGGGCAGGAGAAACTCCCAGCCTCACCGGAGAGTTTGTTTGAGAGACCCATAGGGTCCCAGAACATACACAAATCCACCCACCCAGGAATCAGCACCAGAAGGGCCCAATTTCCTTGTGGGTGGTGGGGGAAGTGACTGAAAAGTGAGGTGAGAGCTGAGCAAGTGTCATAATTCCCTCTCTGACCCCTCCCCCACATACAGTGCCCTGATGCAGCAAAGTGGGTTGCCCTGTCCTGGTTAATACCTAAGGCTCCACCCCTTATGATGTATAATAGGAATGCTGTGACAAAGAAATATGGCCCAAATGAAGGAACGGATCAAAACTCCAGAAAAAGTACAACTAAGTGATGAAGAGATAGACAACCTATCAGATGCAGAGTTCAAAACACTGGTAATCGGGATGTTCACAGAAATGGTTGAGTATGGTCATAAAATAGAGGAAAAAGTGAAGGCTATGCAAAGTGAAATAAAGAAAAATATACAGGGATCCAACAGCGAAGGGAAGGAAACCGGGTCTCAAATCAATGATTTGGAGCAGAAGGATGAAATAAACATTCAACCAGAACAGAATGAAGAAATAAGAATTCAGAAAAATGAGGAGAGGCTTAGGAACTTCTGGGACAACTTTAAACGTTCCAACACCCAAATCATAGGAGTGCCAGAAGGAGAAGAGGAAGAGCAAGATATTGAAAACCTATTGGAAAAACTAATGAAGGAGAACTTTCCCAATCTGGCAAAGGAAATAGACTTCCAGGAAGTCTAGGAAGCTCAGAGCGTCCCAAAGAAGGTGGATCCAAAGAAGCACACACCAAAGCATATCATAATTATAATACCCAAGATTAAAGATAAGGAGAGAATCTTAAAAGCAGCAAGAGCAAAGCAGAGAGTTGCCTACAAAGGAGTTCCCATAAGACTGTCAGCTGATTTCTCAAGAGAAACCTTGCAGGCAAGAAGGGGCTAGAAAAAAGCATTCAAAGTCATGAAAGCCAAGGGCCTACATCTAAGATTACTCTATCCAGCAAAGGTATCATTTAGAATGGAAGGGCAGATAAAGTGCTTCCTAGATAAGGTCAAGTTAAAGGAGTTCATCATCACCAAGCCCTTATATGAAATGTTAAAGAGACTTATCTAAGAAAAAGAAGATAAAAAATATGAACAGTCAAATGACAACTATCCACAACGGAACCTAAAAACAAACACAAAAACAAACTAAGCAAACAATGAGAACAGGAGCAGATTCACAGAAATGGAGATCACATGGAGAGTTATTGAGCTGGTAGGCGGAGGGGGAAGAATGGGGGAAAGGGACATGGAATGAGAAGCATAAATGGTAGGTGCAAAATAGACAGGGGGAGGTTAAGAACAGTACAGGAAATGGAGAAGCAAAAGAACTTATATGTACGACCCATGGACATGAACTAAGGGGGAAGGGAATGCTGGTGAGAGGGGGGATATAGGGCAGAGGGGAATAAAGGGAAGAAAAAAATGGGACAACTGTAATAGCATAATCAATAAAATATGCTTAAAAAAAAGAAAAAGAAGAGCAAAATAACCTAAAGCTATTGGAAGGAAGCAAATAATAAAGACTATACCAAAAATAAATGACATAGAGGAGAGAAAACAATAAAGAAAATCAATAAAACCAAAAGTTAGTCATTTGAAATGAAGAACAAAACTGATAAAACTTTTAGTTATCTTGATCAAGGAAAAAAGAATCAAATTACTAAAATCAGGAATAAAAGAGGAGACACCATTGTTAAAGAAATAAAAGGCAATGTAAGAGAGTACTATGAACACTTACATGCCAGTAAGTTAGAAAACATACATGAAATGAACAAATACCTGGAAAGACACAAACTATTAGAGAAAACGCAAGAAGAAATGAAATTCTTAATACTCCTATAACAAGTAAAGAGAGGAAAGAGTAATTTTAAAAATTCCCACAAAGAAATTTGCAGGCCCAGATGGCCTTGGCAGTGCATTTTGCAAAATGTTTAAAGAGTAATTAATACCAATCATTCACAAACTCTTTCAAAAAAGGAGGGAACACTTCCCAACTCATTCTATGGGACCAATATTACCTTCATACAAAATCAGACAACGATATCACAAGAAAAGAAAATCACACAATATCCATTTTGAATAAAGTCATAAGTCTCCTCGACAAAATACCAGCAAACTGAATTCAGCACAATGTAAAATGTATTATATACTATTACCAAGTAAGATTCATCTCAGGAATGCAAGTTGGTTTAAGGGAAAAACCCACATGATCTTCTTAATTGATGCAGAAATATCATTTGACAAAATCCAAAATCCTTTCATGATAAAAAAAAAAACCCAACAGTGAACACATCAGGAATAAAATGGAATTTCCCCAGCCAGATAAAGAACATCTATGAAAAAAAAGCCCACTACTAAATTCATACTCAATGCCAAAAGGCGTTCCCCTAAGAGCAGGAAAAAAATTACAGTCACTCACATCATGTCTATTCAACACTGTACTGAGGGTTGTAGCCAGGAATATTAGGCATGAAAAAGAAATAAAAATCACCCATATTGAAAACAATAAATGAAGCTATTTCTATTCACAGATTATATGACATTGTATATAGAAATCCTAAGGAAACCACCAAAACATTATATTACTAGTGCTGAGTTCATCAGGTTTGTAGAATACCAGACAAATATATAAAGTCAATTGTATTTCTATACACTAGCAATGAACAATACAAAAATAAAGATTACAATTTCATTCATAGTAACATAAAAAAATACATTTAACAAAGTAAAAGGCTTGTACGCTGAAAACCCCAACATTCTTGAAAGAAATTAATACCTAATAAATGGAAAGACATCCCATGCTCACCAATCAGAAGACAATATTGTTCAGAGAACAATTCTCCCCAAATTAATCTATACATTCGACTCAATCCTTATTAAAATTCTAGCTGCCTTTTTCGGAGAAATTGACAATATATATGCAAGAGACCCATAATATCCAAAAAAAGTCTTAATAAATAAAAAACCAAATTGGGGGACTCACGCTTTGTGATTTCAAAACTTACTACAAAACCACAATAATCAAGACAGTGTGGTAGTAGCTTAAGGATAGATGTACACATCAATGGAATAGGTCAGAGTCCAGATTTTTGACAAGTGTCAAGACAATACAAAGGGATAAATGAAAATTCAAAGAATAGCAATTTCAAAATGTGGTTCTGGGATACATGTGGATACTCACATGCAAAAAAATTACATTGGAACCTCAGTTTACTCCATACACAAATTTAACTCAAAAGGGATCAAAGATTTAATCATAAGAGCTAAATCCATTAAAACTCCTTAAGAAACATAGAGGAAGAGCTTGATGACATTGTATTAGGCAATGGTTTCTTGGATATGAGAGCAAAAGCATAAGCAATAAAAGAAAAAAGAGGTAAATAGAAGTACATCAAAATTAAAAATTTCTGTGCATCAAAAGACAATTAGTGAAAAAGCAACCTGCAGAGCAGGAGAAAATATTTACAAATCATATCTCTGATAAGGGTTGAATCCTTAAACTCAATAGCAAAAAAAAAAAAAAAATTTATGTATCCTGATTTAAAAATGGGAAAAGGACTTGAATTCACATTACTCCAAGGAAGATATACAAATGACCAACAAGCATATGAAAAGTTGCTCAATGTTGGTCTGGCTGGTGTAGCTCAGTGGATCGAGCATCAGCTTGTGAACCAAAGAGTCACGGGTTCGATTCCCTTGTGGGGCACATGCCTGGGTTGTGGGCCAGGTCCCCAGTGTGGGGTGTGCGAGAGGCAGCCACACATTGATGTTTCTCTCCCTCCCTTCCCCTCTGTCTAAAAATAAAATAAATGAAATCTTTTTAAAAGTATTTTTAAAAAGTTGCCCAGTGTCATGAATCATTAGGGAAATGCAAATCAAAACTGCAAGGAGATATCACCTGACACCTACCAGAAGAGCTTCTAATTTTTGAAAAATCCAACAGAAAAAACAAGAGTTGTTGGGGAGATTTTGGAACGCCTGTAAACTGTTATTTTTCTTTTATACACTGTTGCTGGGAATGTAACATTGTGCAGCTGCTGTGGAAAACAGTATGACAGTTTCTCAAATATTAAATAATTATCATATGTTTTAGCTGTTCCACTTCTGGGCATGTCCCCACAGAATCGAAAGCGGGGCCCTGAGGAGATAGCTGTACACCCCCGTTTACAGCAGCAGCCTTCACAACAGCACGCAGGAGGAAGCCACGCACGTGCCCACTGATGAGTATAAGGATAAATAAAATGAGGTATATACATACAACAAAATAGTATTCAGCTATAAAAGGGAATGAAATTCTGACACACGGTGACCTTTAAGGATATTACGTAGTCAAAGAAGCCAGTCACAAAAGGACAAATGCT
>PVJD01017653.1:0-16887 GCA_004026545.1 Mormoops blainvillei | reverse complement strand
GGTTCCTTCCCTTTCTAGAATTCTCAACATCACACCAGTTAGAATCCTGCCCATATCAGAACCCAGAATTCTACTATTATTTCCATTCTAGAACCGTGATTTCTAGAGTTCTTTCACTGATAACCCCATCCGTTTTGAACCCAGGGTTCACCACCTATATCACTACCAGTTTTCTTTCCAATCCAGATATATCAACTAAATGCTATTTTGAATCCTTTCCAATCTGGAATACCTGATTCCAGAATATTGTCTCTTCTGGGATGCTGAATTGTAGAATTCTACACAACCGGTTTCCTGCCAAATCTAGAACCTTGAACTCTACCCCAGTAAGAATCGTGCCCATTTAAGAACCCAGTATCCTACAATTCAAAACAATGTAGAACCGTGAATACTAGAGTTCTCTTAACGTCAGCACTCTACTTTATAGACCGAAGGTTTTTCCAATGCTATGCCTTCTAGAAATCTCTCCACTCCAGAATTACATGTTGCATGTAAATGTGAAGCCTGTCCATTCTGAAATCCTTGATTCCAGATTCGTATCGACTCTGGGACGCTAAATTCTATAATTCTACACATGAACCATTCCTTTCTTTTCTAGAATTCTCAACAACACCTCAATTTGAATCATGCCCATTTTGGAATCCAGAATTGAAAAATTATGTCCATTCTAGAACCCTGATTTTTAGAGTTCGGTCACTGACAGCCCAATCCATTCTAGAATGTAGGTCTCACTACCTGTATCACTTCTAGTATTCTTTCTATTCCAGAATAATAAACTGAATGCTATTTGGAATCCTTTCCATTCTGGAAAGCTCAATTCAATATTCCCCAAATGAGGGCTGCTGAAATGTCAAATTCTATCCAGGCAAGATTACTACCCTTTCTAGAATTCTCAGCTTTGCCACAATTAGAAACCTGCCCATGTCAGAAAGTAGAATCCTAAAATCCAGTCCAATCTAAAACCCTGAATACTAGAGTTTTGTTACTGACACCACTGTATTTTCTGGATCCCAGAATTCTCAAACTCTATTATTTCTAGAAATCTCTCCATTCTAAAATTATGTACTGCATTTAAATCGACTCTTTTCCGATCTGGAATATACGATTGCAGAACGCCGTCTAATACCGGCAGCTAAATTCGGGAATTCTACTCATGCCACATTCCTTCCTTTCCTAATATTCTCAATATCACACCAATTTGAATCTTGCACATTTCAGAACCCAACGTTCTATTATGTCCATTCTAGAATTCTGATTTCTAGAGTTCTGTCTCAGACAGCCCAATGAGTTCTAGAACCCAGGGTTCACCAACTCAATCGCTTCTAGTATTATTTCCATTCCAGATATCTGGACTGAGTGAATTTGGAACAATTTCCAGTTTTGAATCCTTGATTCCAGAATCCTGTTCATGTGGGGTGCTAAATTCTACAATTCTATCCAGGTCATGTTCTGGTCACTTTTAGAACTCTCAACATCACCCCAGGTAGATGCTACCAATTTTGGAACCCAGAATACTAAAATCATGCCCATTCTAGAACCGTGCAATCTAGACATCTGTGACTGACTGCCCAATCCGTTCTAGAACCCTCTGTTCACCACCTCTGTCAGCTCTAGTACTCTTTGCAGTCCAGAAATATAACCTGATGCTATTTGGAATCCTTCCCATTCTGGAATGCTCAGTTCCAGTATCCTGTCCATTCTTGCGTGTTGAATTCTAGAATCTATCCAGGTGAGAATCTGGTACTTTCTAGATTTGTCATTGGGACCCTCATTAGCATCCTGCCCATTTCTGAACCTGAATTCTACGATTCTGTCCATTTTAGAACCCTGATTCTTAGAGTTCTGTCATTCACAGTCCCATCCATTCTGGGCCCCAAGGTTCACCACATCTATTGCTTCTACTCTTATTCGTATTCCAGATACAGAAACTGATACTCTTTGGAATCCTTTCATTCTATAATCCTCGATTCTAGAATCCTGTCCATTCTGGGATGCTTAATTGAAGAATTCTGCACATACCAGATTCCTGCCCCTTGTAGAACTCTCAGCTTCAGCATAATTAGATCCTGCCCATTTCAGAACCCATAATTTTACAATTCACCAAAACCTAGAACCCTGTATACTAGAGTTCTGTTACTGACAGTACTATATAGACAGAATGGTTTCCTACACTATGCCTTCTAGAAACCTCTGCACTCCAGATATGTTCTCAACGTAAATGTGAATCCTTTCCTTTCTGAAATCCTAGATTCCATTCCATTCTGGTATGCTAAATCTATAATTCTACAAATGCCCCATTCCTTACCTTTCTATAATTCTCAACGTCACCCCACTTTGAATCCTGCACATTTGAAACTCACAGTTCTATGTCCATTATAGAACCCTGAATTCTAGAGTTCTGTCACTGACAGCCAATCCATTCTAGAACCCAGGGATCACCGCCTCTATCACTACCTCTATTCTTTCCAGTCGAGAATTATAAACGGAACTCTATTTGGAATCCTTTCCATTCACGGATGTTCAATTTCATTATTCTGTTCTTGTTTGCTGAATTCTAGAATTGTATCTAGGTCAGATTCCTGCCATTTGTAGAATTTTCAACTTTGCCCCAATTAGAATCCATCCCATTTCAGAACACAAATTCTACAATTCGATCCATTCCAGAGCCCTGAATTCTAGAGTGATATCACTGAGAGCACCATCGGAATTTGAATCCCGGGAACATTACCCCTATGACTTCTACTATTCTTTCTATTCCAGATATGTGAACTGAATGCTTTTGGTAATCCTTCCCACTCTGGAATCTTCTATTCCAGTATCCTGCTCATACTGTGAAACTGAATTGCAGAATTCTACACATTACAGATTTCTGTCCTTTGTAGAAATCTCAACTTCACCTCAATTATATTCCTGCACATTACAAACCCAGAATCCTATAATTCACTCCAATCTAGAACACTGAATACTAGAGTCCTGTTACTCACAGCACTCTACTTTATAGACCAAAGGATTCCTCCACTCTATGCCTTCTAGAAATCTCTCAACTCCAGGCTAATTTCCTGCACATTAATGTGAATCCTTTCCATTAGCGTCCACAAGTAAAAAAATCCTGTCCACTATCGAATGCTGTATTCTATAATTCTACACAGACCACATTACTTCCCTTTCTAGAATTCTCATCATCACACCAATGGAATCCTGACCATCTCAGAAACCAGAGTTCTACCATTTTCTAAATTCTAGTACCCTGAAAACTAGAGTTCTGTCGCTGAAAGCCCCATCCACTCTTTAACCTGGGTTCGCCATCTCTATCATTACTAGTATTCTCTACACTCCAGAATGATGAACTGAATTTTAATATGAATACTTTCCATACAATGATACTTACTTCCTATATCCTGTCCATTCAGGGGTACTGAATACTAGAACACTATCTTGGTCAGATTACTTCGATTCCTAGAATTCTTAATATCATATCGATTAGAATCCGGCACATTTCAGAACCCAGGATTCTACTATTATGTACATTCTAGAACCCTGATTCCTAGAGTTCTGTCTCTGACAACCCAATCAGTTCTAGAAGCTTTTCCATGGTAAGAATACTAGAAGTGATTGAGGAGATGAACCCTGGGATCTAGAATGGAAGGGTTGTCAGTGACAGAAAGGCAGAATTCTGTGTTGTAGAGTGGAAAGTATTGTATAATCCTGGGTTCTGCAATGAGCAGGATTCTAGTGGGGTGAAGGTGAGAATTCTAGAAAGGGCATGAATCTGGTGTCAAAGAATTCTAGAATTCAACATGATAGAATGGACAGGATTCTGAAAGGAAGGTTCCAAAACAGAAAGGATCCCAAAAAGCATTCAGTTCATGATCCAGCAATGGGAAGAATAATAAAAGTGATTGAGGTGGTGAACGCTGGGTTCGAGAACATACAGGGCTGTCAATGACAGAACACTAAACTTGTGTATTCTAGAATGGAAATATTGTAGACTTCTCTTTTGCAATGGGTAGGATTCTAATTGTGGTGAACCTGAGAATTCTAGAAAGGGCAGGAATCTGGAATGGAAGATTTCTAAAATTCAGCATGATAGGATGGACAGGATTCTGAAAGGAGGATTCCAAAAGAGAAAGGATTCCAAATAGCATTCAGTTGATATTCCTGGAATGGAAAGAATACTGAAAGTGACTAAGGTGGTGAACTATGAGTTCTACAACAGATTCGGCTGTCAGAGACGTAACCCTAGAATTCCGCATTCTAGAATGTACATAATTGTAGAATTCTGGGTTCTGAAATGGGCAGGATTCAAATTGAGGTGATGTCCAGAATTCTAGAAAGGGTAGGCATCTTTAGTGTGCAGAAATCTACAATTCAGCATCATCGAATAGAAACTACTCCAAAGAGCATTCAATTCATAATCCTGGAATGGAAATCTTTCTAGAAATGATTGAGGTGGTGACCCTGGGTACTAGAACGGACTCTGCTGCCATTGAGATAACTCTAGACTTCCACATTCTAGAATTGTCAGAATGGTACAATTCTGTGTTTTGAAATGGGCAGGATTCTAAATGGGCAGAAGTTGAGAATTCAATAAAGGGCAGGAACCTGGCATAAGCAGAATTCTAGATTTCAGCATAATAGACTGGAAACGATACTGTAACAAGAATTGTAGAATGGAAATAGTTCCAAATAGAAATCGGTTCAAAATCCTGGAATGGAAAGAATTCTAGAAGTGATTGAGGTGGTGAACCCTGGGTTCTAGAACAGATACGGCTGTCATTGACAGAACTCTGGAATTCCATTTTAGAATGGTCAGAATTGCAGACTTCTGGGTTCTGAAATGGGGAGGATAGAAAGTCGTGTGAAATTGAGAATTGTAGAGAAGGCAGGAATCTGACGTCCACACGATCCTAGAATTCAGCATCACAGAATGCAAACGATGCTGTAACGAGGATTCTAGAATGCATAGGATTCCAAATAGAATTTAGTTGGTAATCTTGGAATGGAAAGATTTCTAGAGGTTATTCAGGTGGTGAACCCTTTGTTCTAGAAAGGAATTGGCTGTCAGCAACCAAATTCTAGAATTCCGCAGTCTAGATTGGTCAGAATTGTAAAATTCTGTGTTTTGAAATGGGCAGGATTCTAAATGGGCTGATGCTGAGAATTCTGGCAAGAGCAGGAATGCGGTGTGAGCAGAATTCTAGAATTCAGCATCAAAGAATGGAATGGATGCTGTAACCAGGAGTGTAGATTGGAAAGAATTCCAAAGAGCATTCAGGTGATAATCCTGATATGGAAAGATTTCTAGAGGTGATTAAGGTGGTGAACCCTGGGTTTTAGAAAGGACTCGGCTGTCAGTAACAGATCTGTAGAATTCCACATTCTAGAATGGTCAGAATTGTAAGATGATGTGTTGTGAAATGGCCAGGTTTCTCATTGGGGTGAAGTTGAGAACTCTAGAAAGGACAGGAACCTGGTGTGAGCAGAATTGTAAAATTCAACACTATAGAATGGAAAGGATTCTGTAATGTCTGTTGTAGAATGGAAAGGATTCCAAATAGCATTCAGTTAATAAACCTTAAATGGGAAGAATTCTACGAGTGATTGAGGGGTTAAAACCTGTGTTGAAGAATTGATTCGGTTGTCCTTAACAGAACTCTGGAATCCCTCATTTTCGAAATCACAATACTGTAGAATTTTGGGTTCTGAAATGGGCAGGGTATAAATCCGAGGGAAATTGAGAATTGTAGAAAACGGAGGAATCTGACGTCAACAGAACTCTAGAATTCAGCATGATAGAATGGAGAGAACTCTGTAACTAGGGTTCTAGAATGGAAAGGATTCCAAAATGCATTCACTTGATAATCCTCGAATGGAAAGAATACTAGAAGTGCTTTAGGAGGTAAAACCTGCCTTCTAGAATGGATTCGGATTTCAGAGAGAGAACTCTGCAATTCCTCATTCCATAATGTTCAGAACTGTGAAATTCTGATTCCTAAAATGGGCAGGATTCAGAATAGGTTGAAGGTGCCAATACTAGCAAGGGGAGAAACCTGGTGGAGCAGAATTTTGGAATTCAGCACGATAGAATGGAAAGGATGCTGTAAAAAGGAATCTAGATTGGAAAGGATGCCAAACAGCATTTCGTGGAAAATCATTGAGCGGAAAGAATTCTAGAGGTGATTGAGGTAGTGAACACTCAATTCTTGGACAGACTCGGCTGTCAGTGACAGAACTCTAGAATTTCACAATCTACAATGGTCAGAATTCTAAAATTCTGTGTTCTTGTATAGCATGATTATATAATGAGCTGAAGCTGAGAATTCCTGCAAGGGCAAGAACCTGGCAAGAGCAGAATTCTAGAACTCAGCATCAAAGATTGAAAGGATTCTGTAACCATGGATTGTAGAATGGAAAGGATTCCAAAAGGTAGTCGGTTGATAATCCTGGAATGGAAAGAATTCTAAAGGGATTGAGGTGGTAAACCCTGTTTTTTCACAGATTCGGTTTTCAGTAATAGAACTGTGGAATTCCTCATTATAGAATGGACAGAATTGTCGAATTCAGGGATCAGAAAAGGGCAGGGTATAAATTCGGGTGAAACAGAGAATTGTAGAAAAGGGAGGAATCTGACCTCAACAGAATGCTAGAGTTCAGCATGATAGAATTGAAAGAACTCTGTAACTAGGATTCTAGAATGGAAAGGATTTGAAATACCATACAGTCGATCATCCTGGATGGAAAGAATTCTAGAGGAGACTGAGGCGGTGAACCCTGGGTTCTAGAAGAGCCCCGGCTGCCTGTGACAGAAGTCTAGAGTTCCGCTTCTAGAATGGTGATAAGTGTAAAATTCAGTGTTCTTAAATGGGCTGGATTCTAAACGGAGTGAAGCTGAGAATTCTAGCAAGGGGAGGGACCTGGAGTGAACAGAATTCTAGATTTTGGCATCATAGAATGGCAAGGGTTCTGTAAAGAGGATTCTAGATTATAAAGGGATCCAAATAGCATACGGTGGATATTCCTGGAACGGAAAGCATTCTAGAAGTGACTGAGGTGGTGAACACTGCGTTCCAGAACAGATTTGGTTGTCAGTAACAAAACACTGGAATTCCTCATTCTTGAATGGACAGAATTGTAGAGTTCTCTGTTCCGGAATGGGAAGGACACAAATTCGCGTGAAATTGAGAATGTAGGAAAGGCAGGAATCCGACGTCCACACAATTTTAGAATGCAGCCACATAGAATGGAAACAATTATGTAGCGAAGATTATAGATTGGAAAGGATTTCAAATAGCATTAGTTCATATCCCTGGAATGCAAGAACTCTAAATGTGTTTGTGGTGGTGAATCCTGGGTTCTAGAACACACTCAGCTCTCCGTGGCAGAACTCTAGAATTCCGCATTCTAGAATGGTCAGAATTGTAAAATTCTGTGTTCTCTCAAATGGGCAGGATTCTAATGGACTTGAAACTGAGAATGCTAGCAAGGGCTCAAACCTGGCATGAGAAGAATTCTAGAATTCAACATCATAGAATGGAAATAATTCTATAAAAAGCATTGTAGAATGGAAAGTACTCTAAATTCCATTCATTTGATAATCCAGGAATGAAAAGAATTCTAGAAGTGATTGATTTGATGAACACTGTGTTCAAGAATGGATTAGGATGCCAGTGACAGAAATCTGGAACTCCACTTGTAGAATGGACAGAATTTTGAAATTCTCGGTTCTGAAAGGGCATTTTACAAATTCAAGTGAAACTGAGTATTGTAGAAAAGGCAGGACTCTGACGTCCACATAATTCTAGAATTCAGCCTCATAGAATGGAAAGGATCTGTAACTAGGATTCTAAAATGGAAAGGACTTCAAATTGCATTCAGTTGACATCGCTGGAAGGGAGAGATTTGTAGAAATGATTGAGTTGGTGGACACTGTTCAAGAACGGAAACGGCTGTCAATGACAGAACTCTAGAGTCCACATTCAAGAATGGTCAGAATTGTAAAATTCTATGTTCTGAAATGGGCTGGCTCATAATGGGCTGACGCTGAGAATTCTAGCAAGAGAAATAATCTAGCTTGAGCAGAATTCTAGAATTCAGAATCATAGAATGGAAAGGATTCTGTGACCAGGATTGTAGAATCGAAAGGACTCAACATTGCATTCAGTTGATAATCCTGGTATGGAACGAATTCTAATACTGATTGAGGTAGAGAACACTCTGATCAAGAATGGATTCTGTTTTCAGTGACTGAACACGTATTTCCACATATGAAATTGAAGGTATTGTAGGGTTCTGTGTTCTGAGATGGACAGGATTGTAATGGATTTGAAGCTGAGGATTTTAGCAAGGGCAGGAACCTGGTGTGAGCAGAATTTTAGAATTCAGCATCATACAAAAGACAGGATTCTCACAGCAGGATTCGAAAAAAAAAAGTGGAATCCAAATACCTTTCAGTTCATATTCCCGAAATGGAATGAATGCTAAAAGTGATTGAGGTGGTGAATCCAGGGTTCAAGAATGGACTGGGCTGTAAGTGACAGACTGCAGAATTCTGCGTTCTAAAATGGATAGAATTGTAGAATTCTGGGTACTGAAATGGGCAAGACTCTAATTGGGGTGAAGGTGAGGATTCCATGAAGGGTAGGAATCAGGAGTTAAAGAATTCTAGAACGCAGCATAATTAAATGGACAAGAATCTGAAAGGAGGATTCCAAAAAAGAAAGGATTCCAATTAACATTCACTTCATAATCCTGGAATGGAAAAAATACTAAAAGGGACTGAATTTTTGAATCGTGGGTTCTAGAAAGGACAGGACTCTCAGTGGCAGATCTCTGGAATTCGACGTCCTAAAACGGGAAGAATTGTAGAATTCTGGGTTCTGAAAAGGCAGGATTCTGATTGAGGATAAACTGAGAATTACATAAAGGGCAGGAATATAGCGTGGAAGAATTCTAGAATTCAACCTGATACAATGGACAGGATTCTGAAAGGAGGATTTCAAAAAGGAGAGGGTTCCAAATACCTTTCAGTTCATATTACTGGAACGAAAAGAATGCTAAAAGTGATTGAGGTGGGTTATCCTGGGTTCTAAAAAGGATGTGGCTGTCATGACAGACACTAGAATTCCACGTTCAAGAATGGACAGAATTACAGAATTTTCTGTTCTGAAATGGGAGGATTCTAATTGAGCTGAAACTGAGAATTCCAGAAAGGGCAGGCATCTGGCGTGGAAGAATTCTAGAACTCTGCATCATAGAATGGACAGGATTCTGAAAGGAGGATTTAAAAAAAGAAAGGATACCGAATATCATTCAGTTCATAATCATGAATGGAAAACTCAAAGTGATTGAGGTGGATTATCCTGGTTCTAGAAAGGACAGGGCCGTCATGACAGAATCTAGAATTCCACCTCTACAGGAGACAGAATTGTAGAATTATGGGTTCTGAAATGGCAGTATTCTAGTTGGGTTGAAGTTGAGAATTCCAGAAAGGGAGGAAATCTGGCATGGAAGAATTCTAGAATTCTGCATCCTAGAATGTACAGTATTCTGACAGTAAGATTCCAAAACACAAAGAATTCGAAATCCAATTCACTTCAAAATTCTGAAATGGAAAAAATACTAAAAGTGATAGATGTGGACTATCCTGGGTTCTAGAAAAGACGGGGTTGTCATAAGAGACTCTAGAACGCCGCGTTCTATAATGGAAAGCATTATAGAATTCTGGGGTCAGAAATGGGAAGATTCTAATGGGCGTGAAGCTGAGAATTCCAGAAAGGGCAGGAATCTGGCGTGGAGGATTCTTCAATTGAGAATCATAGAATGGACAGGATTCTGAAAGGAGGATTCCAATGAAGAAAAGGTTCTAAGTACCATTCACCTCATAATCCTGGAAAGGAAACAATACTAAAAGTGATGGAGGTGGTGAATCCTGAATTCTAGACCGGACGGGGTTGTCAGTGACAGAACTCTTGAATTACGCGTTATAAAATGTACAGAATTGTAGAAACCTGTGTTCTAAAATGGGCAGTATTCTAATTGAGGTAAAGCTTTGAATTCTAGAAAGGACAAGATAATGGCGTGGAAGAATGTCAGAATTCAGCATCATAGAATGGACAGGATTCTGAAAGGAGGATTCCAATGAAGAAATGATTCCAAATATCATTCACTTCATAATACTGGAATGGAAAGAATACCAAATGTGATTGATGTGGTGAATCCTGGGTTCTAAAACCGATGGGCCTGTCAGTGACAGAACTCTTGAATTCCGCGTTCTAAAATGGACAGATTTGTAGAATTCTGGGATCTGAAGTAGGCAGGATTCTATTTGGGGTGAAGTTGAGAATTCCATGAAGGGCAGGAACCTGGCGTGGATGAATTCTAGAATTCAGCATCACAGAATGAACAGTATCGTGAAAGGAGGATTCCCAAACAGAAAGGATTCCAACTACCAATCACTTCATAATTCAAAGCTTTACACCAATTTCTATCCTGCCCATTTCAGAACCCAGAATTCCACAATTCTGTCCATTCCAGTACGTGGAATTCTGGAGTTCTGTCACTGACAGCCCCATCCGTGGTAGATCCCAGGATTCACCTCCTCAATCACTTTTACTATTGTTTCCGATCCAGGATTTTGAAGTGAATGGTAGTTGGAATCCTTTCTGTTTTGCTATCCTCCCTTCATGATACTGTCCATTCTATGATGCTGAATTCTAGAAATCTTCCACTCCAGTTTCCTGCCCCTTGTAGAATTTTCAACGTCACCCCAATTAGAATCCAGCCCATTTCAGATCCCAGAATTCTAAAATTCTATATATTCCAGAATGCGGAATTTAAGCGTTCTGTCACTGACAGCCCCGTCCGTTCTAGAACCCAGGAGTCGTCACCTCAATCGCTTTTAGTATTGTTTTCATTCCAGGATAATGAAGTGAATGATAATTGGAATCCTTTCTGTTTTGGAATCCTCCTTTATTGATACTGTCCATTCTATGATGCTGAATTCTAGAATTTTCCACCCCAGATTCCTGCCATTCATGGAATTCTGAGCCTCACCCCAATTAGAATACTGCCCATTTCAGAACTTAGAATTTTGTAATTCTGTCCATTCTAGAACACGGAATTCTAGAGTTGTGTCAGTGACAGCCTCTTCTGTTCCAGAACCGTGGATTCAACACCTCAGTCACATTTAGTAGCCTTTCAATTCCAGGATGATGAACCGAAAGGTATTTGGAAATCATCCGGATCTGGAATAATCTTTTCAGAATCCTGTTCATTCTACGATGCTGAATTCTGGATTCTTCCACGCCAGATTTTACCGTTTGTAGATTTCTCTGCTTCAGACCAATTAGAATCCTGCCCGTTTCAGAACACAGAATTCTACAATCATTTCTATTCTAGAGCTCGGAATACTAGAGCCTGTCACTGACATCACGGTCCATTGTAGAAACCTGGATTCTCCACCTAAATCACTTTTAGTAATCTTTCCATTCCAGGATTATAAATTGAATTGTATTTGGAATTCTTTACATTTTGCAGTTCCTCCTTTCACAATACTGTCTATTCCAATGTGCTGAATTCTAGAATTCTTCCACCCAGATTCCTTCCTTTAGTAGAATTCTCACCTTCACTACAATTAGAATCCTGCCCATTTCAGAACCCAGAATTGTACAATTCTGTCCATTCTAGAACACAAAATTCTAGATTTCTGTCACTGACAGCACCGTCCATTCTGGAACCCAGGATTCTCCACTTCAATCAATTTTAACATTTTTTTAAATTCCAGAATTATGAAGCGAAAGGCTTTTGGATTCATTTCTATTTTGCAACCCTCCTGTCAGAATATTGTCCTTTCTGTGATGCTGAATTCAAAATTATTCTTTGCAAGATCCCTGCCCTTTCTCGAATTGTCAGCTTCACTCCGTTTGAATTCTGCCTGTTTTAGAACCTATAATTCTACAATTAATTCTATTCTAGAGTGTGTAATTCTAGAGTCTGTCGCTGACATCCCCATATGCCTAGAACCCTGGATTCTCCACGTGATTCCCTTTTAGTATACTTTCCGTTCCAGAATTATGAATTGAATTGGATTTGAATTCCTTTCTGTTTCGGAATCCTCCTTTCAGAATCCTGTTCATAGTATGATGCTAAATTCTGAATCCTTCCTCGCCAGATTGGAACCCCTTCTAGAATTCTAGGCTTCACCCCAATTAGAATCGTGCCCATTTCAGAACTCAGAATTCACAATTCTGTCCATTCTAGAACACGGAATTCCAGAGTTCTCTCACTGACAGCCACGTACGTTCTAGAACTCTGGATAAATACCACAGTCACTTTTAGCAATCTTTCCATTGCAGGGTGATGAAATGAAATGTCATGTAATCCTTTCTGTTTAGGAATCCTTATTTCAAAATACTGTCCATACTATGATTCTGAATTCTAGAATTCCCCCGCACCAGATTCCTTTCTTTTCTAGAATTCTCACCTTCACCCCAATTACAATGCTGCCTATTTCTAGAATTGTAGATTAGAATTGTAGAATTCTACAATTCTGTCCATTCTAGAGCACGGAATTCTACAGTTCATTCACTAAGAGCCTTGTCCGTTCTAGAACACTGGATTCAGCACCTCAATCACTTTTGGCATTCTTTCCATTCCAGAATTATTAAGTGAATTGGATTTGGAATCGTTTCTGTTTTGGAATCCTCCCTTAAGTATCCTGTCCATTGAATGATGCTGAATTCTATAATTTTTTTCCCGCCAGCATCCTGCCCTATCTAGAAGTCTAAGATCATCCCAATTAGAATCCTGCCCATTTCAGAACCCAGAATTCTACAATTCTGTACATTCCAGAACGTGGAATTCGGGAATTCTGTCACTGAGAGCCCCGTCCGTTCTAGAACCGAGGATTCACCACTTCAATAACCTTTAGCATCTCCCCATTGCAGGTTTATTAACTGAATAATTCTGGAATGCTTCCTATTTTGGAATCCTCCTTTCATAAACCTGTCCATTCTATGATGCTGAATTCCAGAATTCTTTCATGCCAGATTCCTGCCCTTTCAGGAATTGTCAGCATCACTACTATTAGAATCCTGAACGTTTCAGAACCAGGAATTCTGCAATTTGTGGATTCTAGAACGGGAAAATTTAGAGTCTGTCATGACAACCCCATCTGTTCTACTACCCAGGATACTCCATGTCAATCAGTTTCAGAATTATTTCCATCCAGGATTATGAAATGAATTGGATTTTGATTCCTTTCTCTTTTGGAATCCACCTTTCAGAATCCTGCCCATTCTATGATGCTGAATTCTAGAATTCTTCCTCGTCAGATTCCTGATATTCTAGAATTCTCAGCTTCACCCAATTAGAATCCTGCACATTTCCGAACCCAGAATTCTACAATTCTATCCATTCTAGAATGTGGAATTCTAGAGTCTGTCACTGACAACACCGTCATTTGTAGAACCTTGGTGAATCCAAATCGATCACTTTCAGAATTCCTTCCATTCCAGAATTATGATGTGAATTGAGTTTGGAGCTCCTTCTGTTTTGGAATCTTACTTTCAGAATACTGTCCACTCTATGACGCTGAATTCTAGAATTCTTCCACGCCAGGTTCCTGCCCTTTCTAGAATTCTTAGCATCACCCCAGTTAGAATTGTGACCATTTCAGTATCCAGAATTCTAGAATTCTGTACATTCTAGAACGCGGAATTGAAGAATTCTGTCACTGAGAGCCAGTCCACTCTAGAACTCAGGATTCACCACCTCAATCACTTTTAGTATTCGTTCCATTCCAGGATTATGAAGTGAATGATATTTGGAATCCTGTCTTTCTTGGAGTCTTCCTTTCAGAATCCTGTCCATTCTATGATTCTCAATTCGAGAATTGTTCCACGCCAGATGCTGCCCTTTTTAGAATTCTCAGCATCACACCAGTTAGAATCAGGCCCGTTTCAGAACCCAGAATTCCACAATTCTGTAAATTCTAGAACGCGGAATTCTAGAATTATTTCACTGAAAACAGTTTCCTTTCTAGAACCCAGGATTCACCAGCTCAGTCACCTTTAGAATTGTTTTTCCATTCCAGGATTATGAACTGCATTATATTTGAAATCCTCTCTGTTTTGGAAACCTTCTTTCAGAATCCTGTCCTTTCTATGATACTGAATTGTAAAATTCTTCCAAGACAGATTCCAGCCTTTCTAGAATTCTCAGCTTCGAGAATCCTGCCCATTTCAGAGCCCAGAATTCTACAATTAAGCCCATTATCGAATGAGAAATTATAGAGCCTGTCCCTAACAGCACCGTCCTTTCTAGAACCCAGGTGAATCCACCTTAATCAATTTCAGAAATCGTTCTATTCGAGGATTATGAAGTGAATTGGATTTGGAATCTTTTCTATTTTGGAATCTTCCTTTAAGTATACTCTCCATTCTATGACGCTGAATTCTGGAATTCTTTCACGCCAGATTCCTGCCCTATCTAGAAGTCTTAGCTGCACCCCAATTAGAATCCTGCCCCTTTCAGAAACAGGAATTCTACCATTCTGTACATTCTAGAAAGCGGAATTCTAGAATTCTTTCACTGAGAACCCTTTCCGTTTTAGAACCCAAGATTCACCACCTCAATCACATTTAACATGCTTTCCATTACAGGATTATGAAGAGAATAATATTTGGAATCTTTTCTGCTTTAGAATTCTCCTTTCAGAATACTGTCCATTCTATGATGCTGAACTGTAGAATTCTTCCACGCCAGATTCCTACCTTATGTAGAATTATAAGCTTCACTCCAGTTATAAACCTGCCCATTTCAGAACCTAGGATTCTACAATTCTCTCCATTCTAGACCGCATAATTCTAGAGTTCTGTCACTGACAACACTGACCATTTTAGAACCCAGGATTCAACACCTCAGTCATTTTGAGAATTATTTTCATTCCAAGATTATGAGCAGATGGCATTTGGAATCCATCTTGTTTTGGAATCTTCCGTCCAGAATCCTGTCCATTCTATGATGCTGAATTCGAGAATTCTTCCACGCCAGATTCCTATCTTTTCTACAATTCTCCGCATCACACCATGTTCAATCCTGCCAATTTCAGAACCCAGAATTCTACAATTCCGTCCACTCTAGAATGCGGAATTCTAGAGTTCTGTCCCTCACACCCCCGGCAGTTCTACAACCTAGGATTCACCACCTGAATCACTTCTAGGATTCCTTTCATTCCCGGAAAATGAACAGTAGGTGTTCGGAATTTTTTTCTGATTTGGAATCCTCCTCTGAGAATCTTTTCCATTCTACGATGTTGAATTGTAGAATTCTTCCATGCCAGTTTCCGGCCTTTTCTAGAATTCTCAGATTGACTCTGGTTAGAATCCCGTCCATTTCAAAATCCTGAATTCTACATTTCTGTCCATTCTAGAATGCGAAATTCTGAGTTCTGTCACTGACAGCCCCATCCGCTCTGGAACCCAGTATTCACCACCTTTATCACTTTTTAGATTCTTTCCATTCTAAGATTATGAACAAATGTTATTTCGAGTCCATCCAGTTTTGGAATCCCCCTTTCAGAATTCTGTCCATTCTATGATGGTGAATTCTAGAATTCTGCCACACCAGATTCCTACCGTATCTAGAATTATCTGCTTCACCCCAGTTTGAATCATCCTCAGTTCAGAACACAGAATTCTACCATTATTTTCTTTATAGAACAAGGAATTCTAGAGTTCTGTCTCTGACAGCAGCGGCCGTTCTAGAACCCAGGATTCAACGCCTCAATCACTTTTAAGATTCTTTCCATTCCAAGATTATGAACAGATAGCATTTGGAATCCATCCTGCTTTGAAATCTTCCTTTTAGAATCCTGTCCATTCTATGATGCTGAATTCTAGAATTCTTCCACTCGAGATTCCTATCTTTTCTACAATTCTCCGCATCACACCAGTTAGAATCCTGCTCGTTTCTGAACCCAGAATTCCACAACACTGTCCATTCTAGAACTCGGAATTCTAGAGTTCAGTCACTGAGAACGCCATTCGTTCTGGAACCCATATCCACCACCTTAATCACTTTTAAAATTCTGTCCATTCCAAGATTGTGAACAAATGGTATTAGGAATCCATGCAGTTTTGGAATCCTCCTTTCAGAATTGCTGTCCATTCTATGATGGTGAATTCTAGAATTCTTCCACGCAGATTCATATCGTGTCTAGAATTCTCCACTTCACTCCATATAGAATCCGGCTCATTTCAGAACCCAGAATTCTACAGTTCTTTCCATTCTAGAATTCGGAATACTAGGGTTCTATCACTGAAAGCCCCATCCGTTCTAGAACCCAGGTTTCACCACCGCATTCACTTTTAGGATTCTTTCCATTCCAGGTTATGAGTTCAATGATATTTGGAATGCGTTCTGTTTTGGTAACCTCCTTTCTGAGTCAGGCCCATTCAATGATGCTCAATCGTAGAATTCTTCCACGCAAGATTCCGTACTTTTCTAGAATTCTCAGCTTCAAACCAATTAGCATCCTGCCCATTTCAAAACCCAGAATTCTAAAATTCTGTCTAGTCTAGAACGTGGAATTCTAGAGTTCTGTCACTGAAAGCTCCATCCGTTCTACAACCCAGGATTCAACACCACATTCCCTTGTAGGCTTCTTTCCATTTCAGCATTATGAACTTAATGATATTTGGAATCCTTTTTGTTTTGGAATTCTCCTTTCAAAATGCTGTTCTTTCATCGATGCTGAATTCTAGAATTCTCCCACGACAGATTCCTGACTTTCTAGATCTCTGAGCTTTACCCCAATTAGCAATCTGCCTATTTCAGAACCAGGAATTCTACACTTCTGTGCATTCTAGAACGTGGAAATCTAGAGTT
>PVJD01017652.1:0-16890 GCA_004026545.1 Mormoops blainvillei | reverse complement strand
GGTCTGCTAAGATGTCCCCTCCCCAGAGAGCCTTCTCTGCACACCCCACCTGCGCAGAGAAGCCTCCCCATCATCCCCTCTCCCTGTTCTGCTTCATTCCTCTCTATCACATGAGTCCTTCTCTGATGTCATTGGATCCTCTGCATTTGTTTATCTGGTCATTATCCATGTTCTACATTAAAATACAAGTTCAATGAGGACAGAGATTTGGTTAGTTTTGTTCACTGCTCTTTCCTGGTGTCTAGAGCATAGCTTGGCACATGATAGTTGCTCAATAACTATTTGTGTGTAAATCAACCTGTGAAATGGGGGGATAACACCTGCTCCATTCTGTGCTGTGTTGATTAAATTAGATCTTGTGTTTACAGAACATGTCGTGGGACCTGACTTGAGGCAATTTTTCAATGAAAGTCCTTATCATGACCTTTCCCTTCAGTTGTGCCCCTCCCCCAGGCCCTGTGACTTGTTAAAGGCAGCAGCAGCTGCTCAGTCCCCCGTGCTGGAAAGCTGGGAGTGGGGTCATCCACGTTGCTTGCTCAGCATTCCTGCTCTCCTCCCTTCCTGGCACCAGGAAGGATGGACTATCTGGTCCCCAAGGGGTTGGGAGGAGTAGCTGATAACTCATTGTGGGCAATCTGTGGTGAGCACAAGTGCTTGCTGTGGACTGAATTGTGCCCCACCCCGGAATTAATATGTTGAGGCCCTAACCTCCAAGATGATGGCGTTCAGAGATGAGGTTTTTGGGAGATAATTAGTGTTAGGTGACGTCTTGAGGGTGGGGCCCTGACGAGGAGATTAGTGTCCTTCCGAGGAGAAGAGATACCAGAGCTTACTTCCCTCCTCTCTTCGCCCTCATGCACTAAGGAAAGGGCTCATGAAGACACAGCAAAAAGGTGGCCACCGCAAGCCGAGGAGAGAGACCTCACTCGGTGCCAGCCCTGCTGGTGCCTTGATCTGGGATTTCCAGCCTCCAGAACTGTGAGAAATAAATTCCTGTTGTTTAAGCCACCCCATCTGTAGTATTTTGTTATGGCAGCCCGAGAGGACTGGGTCAGTGGTGCCGGAGAACTCTGAGCCGGAGCATTTAATGTTGTTGTGAGATCCTCCAGAGTTCTCTGTTGATCAGCTTCGGGGACTGGCCATGCATCCGATGGTGGCCACTCTGTTGGTCTGGATTCCTGAGTGAAGATCCATGGAGCAGAGCCTCAGTGAGCATAAAGCCTGGGTACCAGATCTTTGTTGGTTTGGGGGTGGTTTGTTATTGCACCAGAACCTCACTTACCTGGATGGATAATGTTTCGGGGGCTAGTAAGGTTACGCCTCAGCCACGGGGTAGAACAATGCCTCTTTAGGATAAAGAAGGGCTTGCTGTTGCTGGCTGAATTCAGGCCTTGTCATTTCTCTGGTTTCTGGAGAGGAATGACAATGTGGAAGCCAGCAGAGACCAGGTTTCCATGCCCCACTCATTCACACACCAGCTCTGTGGCCTTAAACCAGGCACTGCCCTCTCTGTGGTTCAATTTTCCTCTTTTGACATGTGAGGATAGCAAGAGCATCCTCCACCGCTGTCCCCTAACGCCCACACAGGTTCTTGAGGTAGTGACTGTGAGAGCATCACAGGACCATGGGCCATCAGGAAAATGAGGAGCCTCGATGGGCGACGGCACTGGGGTCCCTGCCAGACCGTGACTCTGTGCTCTTTGATTTCCTGGCTCCTGCAGCCTCCGGGGAAGGCAGCCCTGTACACTCAGAAACATTAATACCCCTCAGGCAAGGAGATGTGATGAATTGGCCGTGTCTCCTACTTTGCTTGCTGTCACATTGAATGCAGGCTCCAAGCCTGACTACTCGGTCACTGTCATCAAACACCCTACTCAGAGCTAGCACCCAAATCCTTCGCACTAATGAGGCTTTTCTCGGAGTCCGCAGCCTTTACCCCAATCTTGTTTCTCTTTGCCCTTCCTGTCACATTCAGGAGAAAGTCGTGTTCAAGATGTCTATTAGCCAGAGGAAAATTTAAGCCTTGCTGAGGTGACATTCTCTAAGGGACTGCCTTTCTGATTTGTTCCTTTCTGGGTCCAGAATCTTGGTGCTGGTCCTGTGGTCCCATCCTCCTCCTTTTGACTGTGTGTGGCGTGACCTGCAGGAGCTCCTAGACTCAGGACTTTGTGATGTTGCCTGGGTGATTCCTTGAGAAAGACAGTATTCATCTATGAGATGAGACCTGTTGACAATTCACCGTACAGGTAATGTAAGACTAAATGCCACTTTGGATGCTCTCAATGAAGCCTGAGGCCAAGACATTAGTGCCTAACCAATCTATGTGCTACCCCACATTTCCTAGCCTCTCTTGCAGTAAGTTCACACTGTGTGACTCTCTCTGACCAATGGGCTGTGAGCAGAAGTAACATGTGTCACTTCCAGGGTGAGGTGGTGAGGAGCTAATGTGACCTCTCCATCCCTCTGTTCCCATTCACGGGACCTTGGGGCCACCTGTTCCAGAGAGTGTAGTTACAAGATGGAGAAGAACCAATAGACCCATATCAGACTGTGATGTGAATGGAAGGCAGCCAAGCCATTAGATTTTGAGGGGTGTCTACGGTGGGGGTCAGAGTTCATTATGCCGACTGATGGGGACCCAGGAGAATGTAAACTCCATGTGGGCAGGGCCCTGTTTCTCTTGACAAGCATAAAAGCTGATAAATCAACCTCTGATGAATGACTGAATAAAGTTTCTGTTTGACTTTCCAATGTTTCCTCACTAGGGAGCCAGCGAAAACCCTTCCTCCAGGCGTGGCTGCAACAAAGCCTCGGTTCTTCTCCTTCTCGCCTGGCTCAGGCGCCTCGGGTCATTGCTTCTGAGGGTCCCTGCTGCTCCTGCTCGTGCTGCTCAGACTCCTGATGTCACTTCCCTATGACAGAGGCCTTGCCAGCATTTTCCCTAAATCGGAGGCTTCATCAATAGCAGTTCTGAGAAGCACATTTGCCCTTGTGACGTATCTACCATTAGCCGCTGGCTTGAGGGCTCCCCACACCAATTTCTCCACTAGTTTGGTCCGAGGCCATCATGGAAATTTGATGCCTTAATGTCTGAGTCCACAGGAAGCCTGGATCCAGTAGATGCCACCAGTGCCACTGGGTCATTCTTCAAGGGATGATGACCATGTGCTTCTAAATCTATCACCAAACTCAAGTTTTGTGTTTCCAAAGGAACCCCCTAGACTACTAAAAGAGTCCCCACTAGAGGCCTCTTTTTAAAGTTCAAGCTCACTCATGCCTCTGTTGCTGAACAACAGGGTGGTACCTTAGAACAGCGGTCCCCAACCCTCCCTCCGCCCCCACCTGCTGGACCACACTGCAGGAGGTGAGTGGAGTGAGTGAGCTTTGCTTGCGTTACTGCCTGAGCTCCACCTCCTGCACCCCTCCCCACCCCGTCCACGGAAAAACTGTCTTCCACGAAACCGGTCCCTGGTGCCAAAAAGGTTGGGGACTGCTGCCTTAGAACATGGATTCCAGAGCATAACTACCTTGGTTCAAATCCCTCTTCCACTACTTAATGGCTGTATGAGCTTTGGTAATTTACATGACCTCTCTCTGTCTCAGTTTCCACAACTGTTAATGGGGAAATGTGGAGTGGGAGGAAGCCTTCCCTACTCTAAATAATGAAATAATAGTGAGGCCACTCTTCGAGCATTGCTCTGTGCCTAATACATGGCTGTCACCATCGGAGGTTTAGAAAAATCTATTCACTCTCCCAAACCCCTGGGATGTGGGGCTGGGGGAGTGGGCCCAGGTATCACCATGGTCCCTGCTCTTTGCCTCCTCCACAGTGACCCTCACCCAGGCTTGGGCCCTGCTGGCCTTGCTCTCTGGTCTCCCAGGGCTCACTCACTCGGGGCCAGTGCCGATTGGCTCTGACCTTCAGAAAGTGCCTCTTCCCTTGAATTCGAGCCTGCCTCCTGGAAGGTTCCACCTCTGGTCCTTGTTTTGCCCTCTGGAGCCACACAATGAGTTAAATCTCCTCAGTAACTGCAAAATACATTCAATAAACTCCACTAAAGTGCGTAATCTCATACACAGGGCACGGAATTTCTGTGCTTCGGATGGTTTTTCATAATTACTAGCACCATGGAAATTGCAAGGATTAGAGACTTGACTGGAGACGGGGACAGATTGTGTCACCAACAAAGTACCAATTAATGGGACTCCTGTGCACTAAGGTAGGCGGGGATTTGCATTAAATCAGAGGCAGGTCTGCATGCATTATCACCCTGGGGACCAGCAGTGACCTTCTGGGGTCTGTTTAGGAACCAGGGAGGGGGGCATGGAAACAGGGGTAAGTGTAGAGGGCGCTGATATGGTGGCAGCCGACCTTTAACAAAAGGTAGACTCCTTCTACATGTCAGAGTTCCCCCGGCTAACCCCATTTTCCAGGTCAGACAACACTCCTCCCCTACCATCCCTTCTCTAGCAGCGTCCATCCCCAGGAAGGGACTCGCTTGCCATCATACAGCTGGTCCGTGGGAACCTGGATCATAATACGGGCTTTCTGATGCTACGTCCAGTGACCTTCCCATTAATCCTGGTCCCTGTCAGCTCTGATGAAAAATGTATGAGCTACCAGACTGTCATCAGGTCAGCAGAAAATGCCATATTGTTAAAAAAGAACACTCTTCTTTTCATGCACATGTGTGATCTCACAAGGAACGGTGGGGAGAGCAGGATGGCGCAGGGCTTGGCTCCTCCAAGCTCTAGTCTCCTTGCCCGGCACACACTCTTACCACGCCTCCCATTCCATACTCACGGCCGACAGTGTTGATTGATTTCAGCACTGTTCCCGCTAAGTGTGGACCTTGCAATCTTATCCAATACTTGAGTTAACTCATGAGATGAAAGCTATTTGCTATACTCAGTCTTTATAAGTTCCATCAACCAAGAGAAAAAGTGCACAATTTGTGACTTTTTATTTTTTCCCCCTTAAAACCCACTATTGAGCATCAACCGTGTCCATTAGTGTGTGAAATGCTATGGTAGATTTATTGCAAGAATGGTCACACTTCCCCATCCCTCCCTGTAATCATGCCTTTTGCAATATGACTTTGCAGTTTCTTCCATCAGCCGCAGGAGTTTATTTCCCCATCCCTCGTACCTGGGTTGGCTTAGCAACTTACTCTGCTTGATAGAATGGGATGGAAATGACAGCATAACAGTTCAGAGCCTGGGCCCCAAGAGACCCTGCATTCTTCTACCCAATTTCTTGGAATCCTACTGCTGCCGTGGGAACGAATCTGGGCTAGCCTGCTGGAAGATGAGAGGCCCCATAGCCTAATCGCCCCGTCACCCCAGGTGACAGCCATATAACTGTCATTCATTTGAGTAAGTCCATCAGAGACCAACCAGCTCCAGCTGACCTGCCAGCCTACCACAGACAAGCGAGTAGGTTCAACTGGAGTCAGTCAAATCTGTTCATACGAAAGCATCCCCCAGCTATGTTGCAGACTCAAGAACTAAGTAAGTGCTCATTGTTTTAAGACAATAAGTTTTGAAGTTTAAAAAAAAATGCAGCCACAGCTAACATGCCCTATCTAATGTATTTCCTTCACTAATTTTATGTGATAGCAGCAACCCCCATTTTACAGATGGGAAAGTTGAGGCTCAGAGAAGTAAAGACTTACTTGAGGTCATCCTGATAGTAATCCCAGAGCTAAAATTCAGCCCAGGTTGATCTGACTCCTCTGTCAATGTTTAACGGAGCTAAAGAATCTCTAATGCTGAAGTGGCCAACAGGTTTCATTTCACTTGCCAATGTCAGTTAGTTGGTAATGTCTGCCCCTAATGCAGTGTTTAAAAGATGCAGGGAACATAAGAGAGCACTGTGGTTGATTAGTGATGTCTGCTGCGGGTGGCGAGCTCAGAAGCAGTAGTGTGGCTGCTACACACCTGCCATGTAAGCTTTGTGTACACCCAAACCCAGAGTATAATAGAATTTTTGGCTGACATATCAGGGTTTTTCACTGAGGCAGAGCAGGGCAACTCCTGCTCTTACCTAAGGTGACCATATATTATAGACACCGGGTCCTCTATTGTTGGTCTTGCTGCCACCACTCTCTGGCCCAGAGTGACAGAATATTGCTTCCTTCTTAGGGTTGGTGTTAGGATGAAGAGAGAATGGGTGAGAAAAGGAAGCATTTAATTTCCAGGTAAAAATGGTGACATAAGGACATTTGAATATTATTCCTCTCCCAAAATCAACTAAAGACATTAACAACAAAAAAATGGAATGAAGGAGTTGTTTTTCTTCCTCCTTGATTTTTTAATTGAAATCAGAAATGACCACAGAGCGAAACCACAAGCTCTGAAGACTTTCTGCCCCAATACTGTGACATCTGCACCGGCACGCAGAGGAAACTGTGGATCCATG
Organism: Mormoops blainvillei; assembly: GCA_004026545.1. Lineage (NCBI taxonomy): Eukaryota > Metazoa > Chordata > Mammalia > Chiroptera > Mormoopidae > Mormoops > Mormoops blainvillei. Next base: position 10,469 of record PVJD01017652.1, on the reverse strand, counting down.
CAAACATTATGAGTCTGTTTCATGGATAGCAAAGCTGAGGCTTCATGGGATATGTCCCACATCTGAAAACTATCCAAAAATCCTTGGCTTAGAGCACCAAGACCCAGACATCTCCCCAGAGTCTTGGCTGGGGCCAAGCTGCCTGATGAGTGTCAGACACTGAGCTGTGCTCCCACAGCAAAGGAAACCACTGATGTGGTGAGAGAGTCTAAGGGGATAAACCCAAATGGAAGCTGTAGTCTGCCCAAGGCCGTCCCTCCCATCCCTTCCCACACTTCCCTCCCACAAAGAGCTGGCCCCGTTCAAAAATGAGTTAAGAAGAAACCAACACAGGAACTGTGCACAGATGCTGCAGAAAGAGAGAAAGGGAACATAAACAAAGGCAGATGAGGAATATACACCACAAGAGGAATTGCCCAAAGATATTAGGGAAAACAGTTGTTTGTCACCATCTCCATTAATTTCAAATGACACAGTGTTTCTTTAAAAAGACTCAAATAAGAAATATGAGAATTGAAAGAAGTGACTTGAAGTAACAGCATGAGATGAAAATCAAGCTGGGTGTTCTCAGGAGTGAACTAGAAAGAAAGGAAAAAAAGGAAACAGAAGAGATTAAAACCACATTAGGAACTTCAATGAACAAAACGAGTGTGACAAACTACAATGAGGAACATTGTGGTTTTAAGCTATAGAAAGTCATACAACATTAAATAGAAAAAAAGAGCCTTTTTTGGTGTCAAAGATTATAGTGATGAGGGCATAAAAGACAGGCAGAGGTTATCTAACAAATAAACCTTGTATGGGACAAATGGTATAAAAATCTTCAAATTCTACAAAAACAAAAGTCTGGAAATATCGTGAATCTGCCAGCCCAAAGTGCATGCAATCGCCCAGGAAAATTTGCTGAAGAAGTATCAGCTCTAAGACAAATTTGAATGAAATAATTGAGCTTCAAAAATAAAAGATTCATCCAGTAAATCAGTCAAATCACAATGGAGGGGGAAATCAGGTGGGCATGGATATCTCCATGATAACGCATGAAGGCAGAGTGGGACAATGTCTACCACGTTCTGAGGGAAAGAAAATACCCCTGCAAATTTTATACCCAGCCAAGCTGTCTTTCAAGTAAAAAGGCAATATGTTCTCCAGTGTCCAGAGCTCACAAAATAATATTCATGAGTCTTTCTGGAAAAAATATTCTGTTAAAAAATTTGAAATGAAAAAAGAACAAAGGAAAGGCAAAGATATGGTTAAAAATTAAAGTAAAAAAGAAGAAAGGCAGGCAGGTCGGCAGGAAGGACTGGGACTGAGAACGAACTCTAAATGCAGAGTTCACTGCAAATTGCCATGAGAACTGTGCTTGCACACCAGCATGAAGTGTTATAAACCCTGACAAGGTAATAATAATGTTTTAAGGAACAGCATAAGTGTAAAAAGAGTACTAATTTCCTAACCTTTATTACAAGGGAGTCAATACATTCAGTCTAAAATCAAAACAAAGTTTTTTTTAAAGCATAACCACAACATCTTGAAATTTTATAAGCTTTCTTCTTAACTGTAAAAATATTTTAGGAAATAATATCTCTTGTGAAGCAACATTTATCTGAAGTTAATATTTATTTCGGCTTAAACTCAATTTAAAAATTTTCTGTTAAATTAAAAAAATTATACTTAATATGCTTTCATTAAGAGTAACATGTCTGATTTCATTTTTCCTCATCTATCTTTCCTTCTGTGGAAATATGTGTATGGAGAGGTGCTTAGAATAAGATCCACCAAATATTGAACTTACTTTTTGGTAATATTTAGTATTGCATGGATCTTTTACACCATGTACTTACCATTTTTACAAAATAAAAGTTCTCTTAAAATTACTTTGGTTGCGTCAGTCAGATCGCAGATTGTGTCTCACTCAATGAACTCACAGCTAGTGTTTTGACAGCCTCCCCTCAGACCCTGAGGCAGGCACTCTTACCAATGCCCACTTTACAGGTGAGGAGACTGAGGCACAGAGATGTCGAGTCACAGATCCCAGGACCCATGGTTCTGAGTGGTAGAGCCAGGACTGGACCAGGCTGTGTAGCTCCAAAATCTATGTCCTTAGGCACAATATTATGGCCACTCCTCTCACCCACTAACCACCCTCTTACTACCTAGGCCTCTAACAGGCCATGTAGTGACAGCAGGAAGATTCCACCCAGCAGCCATGGGTACGGTCATCTGCAGGCATCTGCCATAGCTCAGCCGCACTTGACCACCAAGTCAGGGGGAGGGTCAGCAGAACTACTTGGGGAGATTGAAGGCTGAGCAGCTGGAGATGGGGCCAAGCCCTGGCTTAATCCTGCGTTGGCTGTGTGACCTTGAGCCAGCCACTTAACCTGTCTGACCTATCCTTTATCCCTGGACTTTGCTTGCTGTCCGGTGCAATGGGGGAGGTTCAAGTGGATAAGAGTACATTTTAGAAACCTGAGAGGCAAGAGGGGGTATTATTGCGAGCCTGGGGGTATCAGTGCCACCGTGGGAGCCTCCTCCTGTTCTTGAGCAATCTTAGGGCACAGCAAGAAGCTCTCCTTTCCTTCCCTGGCACTGTTATTCCTGAACCGAATTCCTCAGCAGGCGAGCAAGTGAAAGCTATGGTTGAGCTGTCTGTATCAATATCCCCCCCACTGGTTTCCATACTTCCTGTGGACTGAGCGAGAGAAATCCATCCCTGCCTCTGGGAACTCTAAGCATTGCCAGGCCCTCAGGTTCCTTAGAATCCCAGCATGTCAGTTGGACTCCAGGATGCCATCAGGCTCAACCCTTTCACTGCGCAGACGGGGAAACTGAAGTCTGAGGGTAAATAATAATAACAACCACAACAATGTCTTTGCCAAGACCTTCAGTTGCATATGATGAGGAGAAAACCCACATCAAACTGACTTCAGCATGAAGGGGAGGTATTGGCACAGGTAACTCAAAAGCTAGAGTAGGGCTTCAGGAATGGCTTGATCAAGAGCTCAAATGATGTCATTATGTCCAAGTCTCACTCTCTCTCTGCTCTGCTTCTGCCCCACTGGCTCCACCCTCAGGCCCTGTGTGGTGGCAAGAGAACTGCAGTAGCTGTTTTTGTTCCTCCAGGTTCAATTTCAGAGGCAAAGAGCATATGTCTCTGTCCCAGCACTCCAGGCAACGTCTGTTGCACCTTGTTTGCTTGTATTGGCCCATGTGACAATCCCCGAGCCAATAGCTGTGGCTGAGTTATTGTCATGACTAGCTGGGGTCTGGGGTGGAAGCTCAACCCAGGACTACAGACTGAGAGTCAAAGAAGGAGGGAGCTTTTGCTTCCTCCCCAAATCAAGCGTGGTTGTTGACATGAAGACATGGGTACTGGGGGCAGGACAGGGCACACACGCTGGATGGAGCGCCTATAGCACACAGATGCTGCTCTAAGCCTTGGGACCCATTTTCACATACCTCGCCAACTGCCAAGTGGCATCCTCAGGGAGAGGGAGAAACTATAGTCAGAGTGTGAGGTGACTCTCCTAAGGACACAACTAGGAGGGGTTTAGAGTCAACTCATCAAAGCACATTTGGGGACAGTTACCAAAGGAGGCAACTGGGGCTCAATCTTGGTAGGGAACGCTAGGAGACATTTTAAAACAGGTCTGCCAGCTTTCCCACCAGTGGGCCAGGGAGCTGGGGTGGGGGTCCTCTGCATCCTCACCCATCCTTGGTAGAAGGCCATCTGCCCGGCACACAGGAGGAGAGAAAGGTCAGGTGGAGACCCCAGGGCGTTGCTGGAACGTGCTAGTGGTGGGGCCCAGGACGGGCAATGTTGAGGAACTATACCTCAGGTCTGGAGGGCATTTGCTACATATATGATCATCAGAGGGGGGATGTTTTCTTCCCCTTTCCAGTCATGCCCACTTCTACCTTCCTGGTCACTCCCCCACCCTTCCCCTTCAGAGCCCATTATTGCTGGCGCCAGGGTCGCTGTGCTACAAGGCTGGAGCTTTTGTCTTCCACTTTCTGCCATGGCCTGATGGAGGGCAGAGGTAGGCGGGGCCCACCTCTTCTTTCCTGTTTTGTCCAAAAAAATCACTAGGTGGGGGAGTTGGACCGGAGACTGCAAGGTTGGCCCTGTGGCTCCCTCTCTCCGTCTTGAACTTTCTTCCTCCTTGTGGTCAGCCAAAGGTGAACCAATCTCAAAACCCACAGAAGCGAAGTAGGGGGACTCATCTAAGCTTTGATGGAAACAGCTACGCAGGAAGAAGCCTGCAGAAGGAGCATGGCCGCACGCAGAGACCCAGGGCAGAGGGCAGGAGGATGTGCGGCGCTGGCAAAATGTGGCAGTGTGAGCGGGATCCTGCCCTTGCTGTGAATTGTCCTCATGGCTGGGTTGTTGGGGCACCTTCAAGTGGGCTGCTGAAAACTCTAGGGTGCTGTGAGCCCAAAATATTGAGAACCATCCTGACCTTGGAGGGTTGGCAGCTGCTCCCTTGTTCCTCTTCTCTGGGTTGCATGGTGGAATGGCTACCTGGCTGGAGGGGCTGGGAGTCCTCAAGGGCAAAGTGACCTTGCGAGCGCCCCTGCCGGTGCTGCCACCACCTCCTCGGCTCCTTCCCCACTCTCAGGTCCGGGCTCTGGGCCGGGAGGTTAATGGAAACCTGGAAGGAGCAGGCAGGAGGGAAATTGCTGTTACACGTTCTCTTTCCTTCCTTCTGCTGCCGCAGTCCTCTGTTCACATCCAGACATCAGGCCAGGGCTCGGGCTCATAATTTCAAAGTCTTTTAACATTTCTGGGTGAGAGTTTTATTGCTTTTGGCCAAAGGCCACTTCAAAATTTACACAGCAAAGAGGAGGCACAGCGCGATCTTTAGGGTAAGTTACCAGGTTCAAATGGAGCCCGTGGGCCTGATTTAGTGGCTCTGATATATTAATACCTTTCACTCCACTCGTCCAGCAGCCCGGACCCAAGGTGCAGATGCGTCCGCATTGGGCGGTTGGACGTGGTTCCGCTTTCCAGGTGAGCCCGCCATCGCTGAGGAGCTGGTGGGGGCGCCAGGGCCTGGGCAGAGCAGGGATGCCAGATGCCAGAGGACAGCGCCACGGCGGGTGAGCGTCACTGCCGGCTTTGCACCCAGCGCAACCACGTGCGGTGGTGGCCAAGACCCAGACCCCTTCGTGCCTCAGTTTCCTCATCCACAACACGGGGTGAGTAACAATACCCGTGTGTGTCTTGTGAGGGTTCAGTGAGGCGACGCAGGTGAAGTTTGTGTGTCAGGGACCTCGAACTCAGGGGTTCGAGAACTTTCTATTGGATCCCAGTATCCTGGTAATAAAGGAAAGTGAGGAGGCAAATGCTGGCAGGTGATTTTGTCTCTCACTGGACCACAAAGAGGACCTGGAGCCCTGAGGTGAGGCCGGGAAGTGTCATGGAAGGAAGAGCCACAGGTCCTGGCCCTGACCGATGGGATCCCATGGGTCTGCTGGGGCCGTGGGGCCTGGGGCTGGATGAACGGGGTAATCACTGCTGGGTCAGCTGAGTGACAGACACCTGAGGGGTTCCAGCTTTCTTCTTGTGGCCGCAGGACCTGAAGCTGAAGGCCCCAGGCTGGAGGCTCAACGCCCAGACCCTCCTGGTCAGCAGGGCCCTCCCCACCCAGGACCCCCAGAGGCTGCTCCCATCTGTGCTCTTGGCTGTGAGGGTGGGCTGGGGTTCAAGGGTCGGATAAGGGATGGGGTCAGAGCTGAGGGCAGAGACTGAAAAAGCTATTCCAGTCTCAGCTGACGCCCTGCCGAAGGGCAGTGGGGGTTCTGGCTGCAGCGGGGCTGGAACGATGGCACAGGCAGGCGGAGTGAACGTCAGCTGGGGCTGGGCACTGAGTCTGACTCAGGGGTGCCCAGAGGACACTGCCAGTTTCGAGGTTCGGCTTTGCCACTCTGCAACCGTGCTGCCTTGGTCAAGGGACATAAGTCATCAGTAAATAGAAGTTAATAATAGTGCCCACCTCTGGGGCTTTGTGAGGATTCAGTGCTCAGTTCATCGGAAGCCCTGTCGGCCCACAGCTCTGATACCTACAAGCTGGGGTCGGTGGCGCTGTCATCACCCACGGCACAGTAGTTAACTCGGCCCACAGAGAACCTTCCTGTGTGCGCATGTGCTGGTGTTATTAAGGATATCCTCATCAATTGAGCACCTACTATGTGCCAGGTACTGTTCTAGGAGCTTGGGGCACATCAGAAACAAAACAAACCAAGATCTGGGGGCAAGGGCAGGATGAAAGGGAGTAGGTGGGTTGTAACTGGTGAAGGACCCCATGCAGCTAGGTGACTTTGCAGACCACTGGAGAAACAGGGCAGAGCTGGGGTAATTACCGAGGTGAAGGGCCCTGGGGTCCTGGGAGAACGTGGCTCTCCCAGCGGATGTGTCCTGTGCCCAGAGTGGAACAATGTGATGCCCAGCCCTGCCCACCCAGGCACCATTTCAGACCCCCCCTGGAGGCAGAGCAAGGGTCCAACCAGCCCACCCCAGCCAAAGTCCTTGAAAATGAACCACTTTTCTGGTGACCCAAATGAAAAATGTATTGCTTGGGAAGTGCTTTTCAAACATTATAGCACAAACCTTTTATAATAGCGCGAACCTTAAGGCTTCTCAGGGTAGACATCTGACGAAGGCGTCAATTACCGTAAGTGATTAGACCTGTCTCAGATTCCTGACATGCCAGTCTGTTGGCAGGTGCTGCCTTCCAAGTCTGCAAGGATGAGGGACAGGGAGAGATCGACCCCACACCGGCGTGCACCCCCACCATGGGACCTCAGGGTGCTCAGTCGCTCAACAACCCCGGGAAGGGCAGCTTCACCCAGTGCTCCCCCCAAACACCTCCCGGGGATGGTTTCTGAGACTCAGAACAGGTGAATAGGAAGCACTTGTGTGTGTGACAATAGGTGTGTACGACAGTAGTGACAGTAATAGTGAGGATGATGTCATGGTTCTTGTGTTTGGTTTGCCTACTCTGTGCTGGGACCAGATCAGATTTTATGGACATGAACTCTTTTGACCTTACTGACAAAGGCGACTACATGGTCTGTCGTCCCACTGGGACACTTCAGAGTGAAGAAGGCTCTGTTCACAATGACACCCTCCCCTCTGGGTCCTGGACAGGCTGACTGCCACATCCCATCTCAGCCTAGATGTTGCCTCCCCTGGGTCCCTTCTGACCACTCTCTGAAGTCTCAGCCCGACAGCTCTCCTGGAGGAAACTTCTGTAATCTCGGTCACTTCATAGGCCTGGGGGAGGGGGCAGCTGGGACCTGAGGATGAGTTGCTCGGGCACGGTGCCCTGCAGGGTGGCGGGGAGGGTGGGGGGCCCTCCCGGACTTTAAAAGCTTGGCCATGTCAACCACCAGAGCTGGGGATGAGGGTGAAGGATGCTGCTTGAATTCGAGGGGAACACTGAACAGCTATGCCATGACTTTAGGCCTGTCACCTCCCCCACCCCTTTGCCCTGTCACCTCCCTCCCTGCCCTCTACTTGTGCAAACAGCAGGCTGCCCCAGGGCTGCTTTGAAGATAAGGGGAGGTAAGGATGTGTGGGCACTTTGAACCAGGGCACAGGGCTCTGGAGGGGAAGGGCTCACTTTGTCTCTCCCCAGAGTGCACAGGCCTCCTGAGAGGGTCCTCCGGCCACCACCCATCCTCCAGCAGCTGACCGTCCCTGTGCAGGGCTTCATTAAGGGGCCCAGCCAACCAGGCAGGCCTGGAATCCTGCCACTTAGGCTGTTAACTCCTTCTGAGCCAGCCGGTCCCTTCGTGACAGATGTGGGCAAACGGGGGCGGGGGTGGCGGTGGGTGGAAGGTAGGGCCAGCAGGAGCCAAGGGTCCTGGTCTGCCCGTGCTGGGGACAGGACGGGGCAGGGGCATGATTCCTCTGGGAGACTTGGCTTCCCTAAGAGTTCTCATTGTTCCCTCTCTTAAATCTTCACTGAGTGCCTGGTATGAGACGGGTACCACATGGGGGCTGGGTTGTCACGGTGAGCAACACAGACTCTGCCAGTGACCACCTGGAGGTCGGAGACCAGCAGGAAGGGCAGATGTGAATAAAATAATCTCCCCCAATACAGAAATGCCCAGTGGGGCAAGGGCTGCGGGGGATTGGAGGGGCTGCAATGGGAGTGGCCTTGGGCCAGCCCCTCAGTCCCCGTGTCTGTAAAATGCGGCCAGTCACGCATTCACTCTGTGGGGAGGTCGTGAGGGTGAAATAAATCTCACCAGTAAAGTGCCTAGTATGAGCTTGGCAGAACACTTTAATAATCATCACTATTGTGATTATTAGTTCAAGTTTCTTCATCACAAGCATGCACATCAATGGGAGCTAGTCATCACCAGTTTGCTGTGTGGTCTCAGGCAAGCTGCTTTCCTCACTGTCCTCAGTTTCCCCATCTGCACACAGAGGGCTGAGGGAACTCTCTGCTCAGACGTGGGGTCAGGCTCCGAGTCAATGGAGGACCCGGGGCTCCTTCCCCAGGCTGGTGCTCCCAGAGGAGGACGAGGTCACAGCAGCCACCGACTAAGAGGTCACTGTCTGGAGCAGGGGGTTAGGGCTGGGAAACATGCCCGCCTTCCTTTGAAACTCTCACTTGTCCTGTGGACCCTCCAGAGCCTGCAGTCACTTCTCAGCTCACGGCTCAGTCCCCCGGCCCTGCCCAGGCACGCCTCAGCCTGGCCTCAGGGAGTCATACGTCTCCTCCGGATGGCTGGAGAGACCCCTGGATCATCTAGCTGACCCCCCCATCTCACAGAGGAGGAAACCGAGGGCCAGGATCTGGCTCTGCCCACCGTGGTGTCCTAGCCCCTTGCACACAGCGTGGCCCACGGCAGGTGCTTAAATTATTTTAAAATGGGTTGGTGAATGAATAAATAAGGGAGGAGCCTGACTAATCCGGCGACCAAAAGGGATCAAAATAGGGTCTCTGAACCCCATCCTGCCTCCTCACCAATCACACCCCTGATGTGGTTACGGCACACAACAGTTTGCAAAGCCCTTTCTGTATTGATATCAATGTTGTATTAATAGAAGTCTGTTGTGTCATTTCCCCCTCGTTTTCTTCAGCCTCAGAGTAAGCATCACTGAGCCCTTCTTCCAATGAGGAAAGAGGCTTAGGGGAGGGTCTGACCCTCCTGGGCACAGCTGGGGCCAGGGAGGGCCAGGAAGGGACCTCTGAAAAGTGCATCATTGTTACAGATGCTGAAGCAAAAACCTCAAGAAAGCAGCCCCCTGTCTGGGGTGTCAGTGTGTTCAGGCCCAGCTGCCTGTCTTGCCCCATAGACATCGGTAGCAGAGGGAAGAGGGCAGGAGTCCCCGGCCCCCTGCAGAAGTCCCTGCTGCTGGGAAATGAGGGGCTGGTGTCCCCTGAGTCTACCCTGATGGGGAAGGTGATCTTGGGCAAGACTCTTCTCCCAGACCCACCACAGAAGAATGGCCAATAGAAGGCAAAGGGCGCCGGGTCAGGGGACCTCTGTGGAGCTTTGAGTGACGGTTTCTGGGGAGGTCCCTAGGGCCTCGGGCCTCCCTGTGGGGACTCGGTGAGGACCGAAGGGTTAATGCCTGAGATGCTCATAGCCCTGTCTGTCTGCCCCTCCTCAGCCGTGATTAATTCAGTTTGCTAAAGCTGTATTTATGCTGGAAATTTAATCGTCATTTCTGATGGTAGAGGAATTGAAAAATAAATTGAAAGTGTCAGACGATGCATTAGGGTGGGTGATGGAGTGGAAGCCGGGCGCCCACCTGGCCTCCCCATTGGGCGGTGTACAGGCCCAAGAAATTAGTCAGGTCTCTGTTTTCACAATTGCCGGACCATGAACCATGGGTGATGGGGTGAGAGGGGTGGGGCAAGGGGCTGAGATGAAAGAGGAGAGATAATCCAGGGCGGAAGTGGTGCCAGTATTAACAGTCACCCAGCTCAGCCCTGAGTCACCGCTGAGGAGATGTGCCTGGAGAGGGGTAGGGGTCTGTCTACAATGAAACAGGATGCTGGGGGCACAGTGAGTCTGGGATCCAGCCGCTGTCCACTGGGGCCTCCCAGGAGAGGGATGCTTTTGGCAACTCTGCCTCGGGATCCTCTCATCTGGGGAGGGCAGCCTCCACCTCCTCCAAGCTGCTCCTCTGCCTCAGGAACGGGGGTGCCCACCTGTGCGAGGCGCCACCTCACCAGTGGTCTCTGTTGGGAGAGTATGAGCTCATGTCTGTGTGATGTTCAGAACCCGGGGTTCCTCAGCAGTGCCTGGTCTCTCCCAGAGGGCTCCTGACCCCAGAGCGGACTAGGCCTCCCCCTTCTGATTGGATGTTTTTAAAGGTAGGACTGTCTCCTCCAGCAGGCTGGGAACTCCTCAGGGCAGGCCTCTGAATCTCCCTGCAGGCCAGTGGCTTCTGAGAGCTGATGTGTGTCTCCTCCCTCAGACCGGGGTCACCTGAAGTCAGGACTGCC
>PVJD01017651.1:0-16899 GCA_004026545.1 Mormoops blainvillei | reverse complement strand
GGAAGAGTGCGGCCCCGACTGGTGAACTCGCCAGGGCCTGGGAACACAGACCAAGACGGGCAAAGAATGGAGCAGGCAGACACCTGCCCTCTGGGTTACAGCCCCGGCTTGTATTCTTGTGTCAGTGGTGATTGAAAGAATTAAAAAATAAAATGTAATTATATTCAAAGTGTGTAAAGTTTGGATGTATTTTTTGGCAAATTTAAATTAAAGTGAGGGCAAACCTATACAAACCATTTCCCCCTACATTTTTAAATAAGAAAGATTTCTTCTAAAGTATTTAAAATTATTTATTAAAGTAAAAGGCAAACTATAAGTTAAGATAATATCAATTTTCATCAAGTTTTAAATCAAAATGACTTCATTAAAATTAAAGTTTTAATTAATTTTTAGAAAGGGTTATAGGGGAGAATAGAAGAGGGTAAAGGAGGGTGGTAAATAGTGATGAAAGGAGACTTAACTTGAGGTGGTGAACACGCAATACAATATATGGATGATCTATTATAGCCTTGTACACCTGAAATTTATATAATTTTGTTAACCAAGGTCACCCCAATACATTCAACAAAAAATTTAAAAGCTAAAATTTTAATTAATTTAAAAAATTTCAAACTGATCTTATTCTATATTTTTATAAGAATAAAACTAGTTGCAATTCTAGAATTTAATGTCCATGAACTTACCAGTGTGAAGCATAGGAATCATGCATCATGCATGTTATTACTAGACCTACAGATTTCCACATTTAAGGGTAATATGAATATGGCAATTATTTCTCAAGCTGTCAGGTTACCAGCTGGAAATAGCGGACAAGTCCATGAGCTGCCCTGGAAGTACGAACTAACGCAGAAAGGGAAAGAAGAAAAGAGAGAGTCGGCACTGCGGGAAGCGATATTTCTGTGTAGAAGAATCTTCTGCACTCACGCTGTCTGGGAGGAAGGATTTGCAAGTAATCACTTTGTCTTGTTTCTCCAGAGGTGTTTTCATCCACCTCCCTGCTAAAATCCTCTTCACACTCCCAAGCAGCCTCTAGCAGCACAGCCCACAGCCCGTCAGGGAGGGCTTTGGGCGCAGTGCCGCTTGATCATAGGGTCTAGGGGAGTGGGGAAGCTTTCCCGGAGGCATGGCAGGTGTCAGGTGGGGAGCAAGTGTTGAGGGTTGTAGGTTGGCCCGCCCCAGCTCTGACCTCAGGCCCCGTGTGGCAGTAGCACCACGCACTCCTTCGCAAATGCCCTCGCTGGCGCTATGCAGAGTCAACTGAAGCTCTGCTGCTTGTGGGTCCAGGGCACGGGGCTCGCTGAGCAAGCTGACCTGTGTTTCCAGCCACCTCACAGTATGTCTGGACCCACAGGAAACTTAGGCTCTATGACAACCATCTTGGCCCCGTGGGAAACTCGGAGGTGACTCGTAGCTTCTCCTGACTGGTTCTGCCCCCTTTCTGATGTCCTCAGCCGGTGTCCTAAGCCCCGTGACGTCCTCCGCCGGTGCTCTGGCAGGTCTTTCCCGGTCTTTCCCAGTCCCTCCGTCCCTCGGGCCCATGGCTGCCCTCTTCGGTTAATCTGAATCAAAGTGGCCAGTGACTTTGAAGGAAGCTTCCATGTCCGTGTGCACAGTTCATACGCTTTTAAGGTCACGATCCCTTTGACAACTTTTAGTGCTGTCCAAAAGAAATGTAATGTGAACCGCAAATGCAAACCAAATATGTAATTTTATGTTTTTTAATAGCCATATTGAAAAGGTAAAATGAAGCAGGTAAAATCAACTCGATAATCTAATAATACAACATTATAATATAATGTATTTAATAAAACATTTTATTTAACTCAAATATCCAAAATGTTATCATTTCAACACTTAATCAATATTAACAAAATTAATGAGGATAAACTTTCCAAGAAAGTTTAATCAGGTAGCTAGTCTTCCTTCTTCCCTTACTTAAAAAAGCATTTAAAGAATGTATTACATTCTTAAAAGTTGAAAATAACTTTGCCTTGACCAGACAGAGAAAAAGAGTGGGTAAGGGGGAAGCGCTCTTCAATCTCCACTTTTATTTTTTGGTCCTTTTTTAGACACTTAGAAATTTCCTCACATTGCGTTTGCTAAAAATCAGGCAGAAATGCCTCTGTAAATAAAGCTAACCTTGCAGAAACTGTGCTCAGCTGCTTGTAATCAATTTGGCCCCATAAATCCTTCGGGATTTCCCCCCCAAAATGAGGTTTAGTATGTGGTAATCTTTCAGTGTAGGAAAGCATACAATTTCATTTCTAAGAAACTTAAGAATCAATGTCCTAGAGGCACGGCCACCCCAGGGGCATGCAAGACTCAGACATATATTTTATGTGGCCCCTGTCCATCTAAGTGATTTGAGTCACCCAAAATTGGCGAGTCAGCACAGCTCCGACAGCCCAGTCTCACATGTTGGTTCTCACGTGAGGAATACGTGTTGGACAGTGTAAGCACTCCACTCATCTGCCACCTTTCTAGAACTAGAGTCCGATAGGCCAGAGTCTAGAAGCTCCTGGAGGCATCTGTTTGAGCCCACGTGCAAGGTGGGGAGCACAGAAACAAAGGTTCTGCTCTGGGGGCAGGGTGCCATGCCCAGAGGACACTGCATCCCAGGAGACTTGGGAAATTTGGAGGGAGGCACTCCACAGTGAGGGCCCCGCTTGAACAGGTCTAAGGAAGGCACTATGGTCACTGCCATGGACCTGGTTAAGTAGGTGAGTGGCTAAACCTGAAGGAGGACTGGCAGAAGCACTGATGATCTTGGTTTAGAAGATAACCCTCTGTTGTTGTTACACTTTATTCACCCCAACAATATTTGCCGTGTGCCGTGGACCCGGTGTTACAGGAGCTGCTGAGGTGAGCCGCGGTGAGGAAGCATGCTCTCCAGGAGTCTGCAGTCTAGAGAGTGTTTCGCAGTCCTAGCTGTTAATTAGAATCATTTTGGGGAACTTTTTAAAAGTATTTGTTCCCAAGCTCCATCCTAAATCAATATAGTCAAATTTTTTAATATACTGGAAGTAGGGCCCCAGCATCAGGATACTTTAAAATTCTCCAAATGATTCTGATGCACAGCCAGGGTGGAGGGCCACTGACTTGGTGGGCAACAAATGACACGGAGTGAATGAGTGTCTCCTGCTTCTGTTGTCCACGGCCTCTGATCTACCCCAGCAGATCGTGAATCCCTTAGACAGGCCTCTGGCACAGGGTGTTTGGCTGGTGAGTTCTTCCTGCCCCTGGAGGTGTACTGGGACTCTTATGTGCCATTAGGAAGCCATCCAAGGACTGTTCACCAGCTGGCTGTGGTGGACCAGGCTTCACATCACATTGGAGGCTGGACTGTTAGAACTTGTTTTGGCCTAAAGTATAATACCAGGTTAACTCCAAAGCCCGTGAGGCAGCTTCCCAAACCACAAAGACACTTTTTCAGAACATAATACCTCACCTAAAATGATTATAAAACCAAATCTCTGGCATGTTCTCTTAGAAAATTCAGGTATATTCATTTTCTGTCAGACTTTTGGAATTTAAGTGAATAAGTATCTTTAAACCACAAAATGCTTGCCTACTTCTAAACTCAAAACGAATCTCATAAAACTTGTTTCAAATGAGCTTCAAAGGGAGAAAGCCATGTATTTTTACTTCATAGTTTTTAGACAGTCCTCACTTACGTACTTAACTCTAGTTCATAATTCTAATTCCCTTAAATAAAATTGTTATTTCTTATACCAAGTATGGCTGGCTCTCTGAAATGTACAGCAGATAATTCCACTTGATAGCTGCTATGTTTATGATTTATTGGGGCTGCCAAATGCTGATTAAACAAATCATGCTAGCTGACTCCGCATGGGGTTCTCCTCCTGAGTTCACACTGGGCAGCTCTCTCCATTTTTCCATCATATTTAGTTAATGTCTTTTGTGATTTGCATGTGCAGCTGTAAATGGTGTTTTATTTAGAACTTTATAAATCATAAAAATGACACAATTTTAAACATGCAGTTAATAACCCATAAAAATAAAATCAGAAAAAGAGAAAGCAAATATCTGTTTTGGGGAGTCACTATCATTTCTAATATTATTATTCTTCTCCTCCTTCTCCTTCTCCTTCTTCCTCTTCTTCTTCTTGGAGTGTGAGAGTGGAAATGGGTTCTAATGAAGCTCTCTCATGCAACTGGAAAATTCCCACAGCTCAGTGGCTGACCGTCGCTCAGCCAAGAGCTGTCCGAGGATTCCTTGCACAGAGGCAGAATGGGAAGTTGAGGAGAGTAGAGGAAGAGTTTATGCAGGTTTTTAAAAGACGTCATCAAAGAAAAATTCTGCTAGGAGTTCTGGACTCTAACCGTTGATGTAAATGTCAGCAGTTTTGCTCAGGTAGGACCACGGGTGTGATCTCAGGAATTCGTTCATTCAATGAACCCCATTGCCACCTGTGAGGAGCCCATCTCTATACTCCATACCTGGGACCCAAAGTTGAATTAGACATGGCCCCTGACCTCATAGGATCCTCATGTCCTCTTGTCGTGGAGGTCCCAATAATCCACAGGCCTCAGATTAGGTGGATCAGAAACTCTTTTCCCAGTTTGCTCAGAAATGTTTACTCTGTGGAGAGTTGACTCATCCTGAATGACGCACAACAGAGTATAAATCAGAATATGTTTGAGCTGACTCAACTCTTAACAACTCCTTTCTTACCACCCAGTGTCCCCACTTCCAACTCACTATATGTGTGTATACGTAAATATAATATCTATTTGTTTTAAGGATACATATACTGATATACAGGGTCCAGCAGAAGTAAGGCCTGCTTGAGTGTAAAAATTTATAGTTTTAATTTGAACATTTCATCTAAAATATCATATGGTGTGCTTGAGTGTGATATTGTTATGTTATGGAATTACATGCTTATGATTTTGTAATAAAAAAGGGGTGTTATGTGTGCCAGACCCTGTATCTAAGTATATATGCATAAGTGTGTGTATATATACATATATAATACACACTAAGTATACACACATATGCTCAGTATAAGTATATATATTAGTGGGAAGAAATACCTATTTTAAGTTAGTGCTTGCCATGCATGGGAAGATACTAACATTTAAACATTTAAACAACTTGAGCTAGATGCAGTTATCTTATCCAATGTAGGCTACATATTCATAAGCTGGGCATTACTGTACTCATTTAGTGTGATACGAAACAGAAGCTGGAAGAGGGTGAGTGGCTCACGGTTGTACAGTCAGCAAAGGATGAAGCTCAGGTTCCAGCAGGCCTGCCTGAGATCAGAGCCCTCCCCATTCAGCGACATAGCTTTTACTTAGAGGAAACAAAAGTCTATCTTTGCCGCTTAGGTCAGTAGCATTATTTTCTTTCTATTTATTCCAGATGTCCATCATTTATTTAAGGTTATCTAATTTACCTTTCCCAAACAATTTTTCAAAAATGTAATTTTTTCCATTTGGAGCAGAAATTTTCCCAATTTGGGGGAACAATCTGCTAGGATCTAAGCATGCCACAAATTGGTTATTTCATCATGGTCCCATTGAGAAAAAAGAAAAAAATTAAAACATTCCTTTTTTTGGCTTTTCTTCCTTCCTTCCTCCATTCCTGCCTTCCCTTCTTCTTTTCTTTTTTTCATTCTCTCATTTCATTTCTTCTCTTCTTCCATAATTTGAAAGCTATAAGGCCTAGTATACTCATATCTTAGTGAGGAGAAAGATGTATATAGATAATTCGTAGGAAATATAACATATACAATAACAGAAATATATTCAAAATACAGATCTCTTCTTTTTCAGAAGAGGCTGTGATTAACTTTTTTCTGAGGAGGGTGGGGCCAGAGAATCTCTCACACAACAGATGCCTGACCCAATTGTTGAAGGATGACTAGGCAAGAGGAAGGGCAATTTGGGAAGAGAGCACAGAACTTGAAAAGCCTGGGGGTCAGTGACCCCTCTATGCGATGTTGGGAAGAGGTCTGAGTTGAATAAGTATTGTATTGTGATGGTCCTAGTGTGTGCGCTTTCCAAACCCATGCACCCTGCTGCTCTCAGCATTGCTGTAGTGACAGGTGAGGTGGCAGCAGGGATGGCGTCCGGCCAATCCATGCTGATGCAGTGACTTCTCTCTCCTGGAAATTATGATACTAAATGCTTGATTTTTATCAGGACCATTCTGTTTGTTATAAAAACCATTTGACGTGGGACAAATTACAGCGAGGCTGTGTTGCAGAGTATTGATTTTCTCAAAATAGTTAGGGCAAGGAGAATGGGGTCTTCCTGATGACTTTGACCAATGCCTGGTGATGGGGAGGGAAACCATCTCCCCCGAAGCACGTGGCTGCCCAAGATCAGAGTTCTGTCAACAAAGAAGGAGGAGGAAATGGTTGTTGGGCAGCACTCAACAATGTCTGCTACAAAGTGAACGAGGACGGGAAGGGAATATCTGATTGACATTTGTGGTTAGTACAAATGAGGCATCTGCGTATTGATGAAGAAGGAGCGTTGCATTTTCTCTCTTCTTTAGCAACATACATGTTATGATATGACACATATAATGCTTTACAGTGAACTTCTTATTCATTTTTGTGTTGTTTTACCATATCTTTATCACCTTCATACAGTGCTTTATAAATATTAGTGCTATTAAATTTCTATTCATCATCTGCACTATTTAAGTTTACCTTAATTCATTCAATATCTGAATACTTGCAGAAGGCAAAAACACCTGTTTTCAGGTGAAGGTAGACTTTTCTAAAAAATAAAAAAAGGTTAAATAAAAATATTTCCTTTGGAACAACAAAATGGAAGCCACCAGGGTTCCCAGATGACCTCAGATAGAGCTACCTGTCGAGTTGGACCCTTTGTTCATCTCTGGACTATTATGCGAGAAAGAAAGAAATTTCTGTCTCCTTTGAGGCAGTGCAGTTTAGAGTCTATTGATTACAACAGCCATTCCTAACTGGCAGACTTGTTGACTTTTTTGCAGGGGCTGGGGTAAATCTTCCAATTCTGTCATAAGAATCTAAAATTTAGAATTTTATATAAAATCTACATGTCTTTTTTTTAAAAAGGCTGACTATTAATTCAATGTTCTTTGAAGCTCTTTTTAGGTCAAAATCACATGTCGGTGCCTCACCACGGTCCCTCTGTCATTGCTTCTTTTCTCCAGCACTGCTTGACTGGGTCAGTAGATACCTGGGCCACTCTGCCTCATGTTTTCCCTCCAGCATAGGCAGGGCTGTATTTGTAGGGAGGCACAGAGAGAATCCTTGGCCAACACTGAAAAAGAAGGATGAAAGGTAGGTTGGGGATGCTGTATCACTTATTTGGTATTTGATAAAGAAACTAGTTTATCAGCGGAAAGCACTGCAGAGCATCCAGCTTCTCAGATCAAGGAAGTAATGGATCATGGCAGATGGAAAGCTACCCTACAGATAGAGGACTGTTGGGTGGGTTAGATGAATGAGCATGTGTAAGGACTTAGTACGGTAATGGTAAAGGGCGAACACACACTTAAGGTTGATATTAGTGATGGAACTTGCTAGAGGTCACAGCTAGTAAGTGGAGGCGTAGCTGGACTTCCTAGACTGACCTTCCTTGCTTCAACTTGTTCATGCATTTTTGTCTGCCTCCTTCCTCTGTGTTCTTGAAATTTCCTCGATTTTACCCTCTATATGACTAATTCTATCTTTAATCGTGTTCATGATTCAGTTCAATTTTTTAGTGAATTTTTTCTTTATTTGGCAATCATATTTTTAATTCCCAAGAATTTTTCTAGGGCCTTAACAGCTCATTCTTTTCATAGCAACCTATTCTTGCATTATGGGTGTAATATTCTCTCTATCTCTGAGGGCACTAATTAAAATTGTTATTTTTTTGAAGTTGTTTTGAAGTTTTTTAAAGCGCAGCCTTATTTCTATTTTGCACAGGGTCACCTGTTCTGTTTGCTCATGCTGGTCCTCCTCAAATATCTGATGATCTCGCATTGGCCCTTCACATGGATGAGTAACAATTGAGGTTGATTTGTATGAGGAGTTAGCATGATCTTCCTCGACAGCCGTGCGGGTCTTTTCCCCCAGCAGGTTTCTCCTGAGCGCTGACTGCGTGCTCTGTGTAAGTGCACCGGTTGTGTTGACAGGTTGCGCTTTTGGATTCACGGAGGGCGACCAGACGGGCTGCCTGAAGACACCCTCCAATTACCACAAAGGAGGACCTGACTTGGCCATAGAGGGCTGTGTATTTCATTTCTGAGAGGATCGACTTTCCTCTATGGTCTCTCTCCATGTGAATTTCCATCTGGAGGTAGGAGGGAAGCCGTCGGAGGGTATTCCCAGCTCCATTTTTCTTTTTAATTTCAGTTTTAAAACCTTTTCCAGGAAGATAACTCATATTGTTAAAGGGGATTTATCCTGTGGATAAGCACTGCTGTTCCACATGTAACTTTTAAAATTTTGTTAATGTGTGATGATTGCCACGCTACCTATGTTTATCGACTCCAAGCTCCGTCTCTCACTACGGTTTATTCTACTCTCATTGTTCGGATTCCATCCCTTTTTTTTATCTTTTTGTAATTCTTCATAATTTTTCATCCAATGATGGCAGATTCATAAAGATAACTTTCTAAAGTATATTGTCCATATTTTTATTTATATCTGTGTAATCTTTCATACCCTTTGAATGGATTTGGAAATATGTGCTCAGCCTGTTATTTTGATTAGTCTTTCCTGTAAGTGATTTAAAAACATCTTTTCTCCATTGTCTTCTTCAAATATCTATTTAGGTTTAACTATTTATACGGGCTTACTTTGAAAAGCTGACAATGGAGAAGTATGTTTGCTCACGTAGCTAATATGTGTAATATACAGGAAAAGGGAGGAGAAAACATACCAGTAGTTTTATCTAATTGTGTCACTAACATTTAAATCTAGATTTTAGAGTTCCTGGGAGAACTTGAAATTCCCACTAAGTGATGAATAATTTAAAGACTCAGAAGCAGAAGGTTGGTTTTTTTCTTGATTTACTCTGTACCACTCTCATATGGCTCCCACCCTGGACCTGTGAGGCTATGCGAGTGATCCTGTATTCTGGCCCTTCTGTCTTCAAGCCCCGCCCCTCTGAGTCCTCACGGAGCAAAGAGGGAGTGGCTTCAACGGCCCTGCTGCTGATGCAACTGTTCAGGGACCCCCGGGCTGTTCTAGGATTTCCCACTGCAGCTCACTAGGTGCTCTTGTTATTTGAAGCCGAAGATCAAATTTTTGAGCTCCAACGCCTGATCCTGGGTTGCCAGTTATGAATGCCAGGCAGAAAAGGTACACTGTTTGCATGCGTGTGCGCATACACATGTGTGCGCTTGCAGATCTGTAGGTTGGGAGGCAAGGTCTGTGGGGTGTAGTCCTACAACAAGAAGTTAGTTGATATTTATGGAATATTGTGGGCAGGACTTTGAAGTCATACGGAAATATAAAGAGCTCATAGACATTTTTTTTTTCTTCAATTCACCGCCAAGGAGCTGAATTGGGATTAAAAACTCTCTTCTATCATTGAAAAACCTGTTCTGGACTGAATGTTTATGTCCCCCCAAATTTTTGTGTTGAAGTCCTACCCTCCAATGTGGTGGTACCAGAAGGCAGGGCCTTTGGGAGGTGATCAGGTCGTGGGGAGGGACCCGAGAATGGGATTAGTGCCCTTGCGAAAAGGACCCCTCTGAGCTCTCTCATCTCTTTCTAGCATGTGAGGATTCAGTGGGAAGTCCACAGACGAAACCCAGAAGGGGGATCTCACCAGAAACCCCCATGCCGAGACCCTGATGTCAGACTCCAGCCTCCAGAGCTGTGAGAAAATGAGTCTGCTGGGTATGAGCCACCCGACCTGCCGTGCTTTGTCACAGCGGCCCGGACTAAGACACAACCTAATTGTGTTTTTAGAAATAGAAATGATGATAGAGTAATAAAACTATGGAAGTACAGTATAGAAGGGAACATCTGTGCAGTTCCGAAATCAAAAGTAAAATGACTGTTTGGTTCCTTTTAAAAACGTGTGTGCGTCTTCAGGACGTGGTCCTCCTCTGCCACAGGTTCCCGTCCCGGCAACTGCTTGCGACGTTCCTCAGTGCGACTGCTTTCTCTGTCTGTAAATTGTGTTCAGGTTCTGTCCCATAAATACAGTATGAATGTCAACGTGTTCTATCTTTCTATATGTTCTATAATATATGAAGTAAAAAATTAAATAGGAAAATACATTTGGAGAGCTTCTCCCAATCCTAACAAATCTAGCACGTTACCTATTCCTTGTACCTTTTCACTTAGATGCGTTAAAAGTAATTATATTTTAAAACATTTTAGCATGAAAATTTCAATATATATGTAAAAGTAGACATGAACATATAATAAATTCCATGTACGCATCACTCAAGTTTAATGATTATGTATAGCAAATCTCATTCCATCTATACCCCTGATATCTTCCTCACCCAAATTATTTTGAAGCCAATTCCATATATAGAATATCTTCATTTTTAATAGATCAAAATTACATTATACTCTACCTAATTAACACAAAAGAAAATGAATGAAAGAAGACAGAGAGAAGAGAGGGAGGGAGGAAGGGAGGAACTTCTGAAGGACTAAAGATATGTGGGAGGTAGAGAAGGAGAAACATAGTTTGGTTACCATTTTATTCCTGTAAGTGCATATTCAACTCAAGTAACAAAAGTTTGATCAGGTGCAAGTTAATTTGCTTTATTTTGGAAATGATCCCGGTTAATAAGTATTTACCTTCAGAGTTCAGTTCTGCTGCAAACCTATTGACCCCACTTCCCATGTTCTTCAAACACTCTTAGATGGAATTCAGACTTGGTGGGATCATTTGATCCCACCCAGATGGGGGACATTATGGAACCAGAACCACCGTAGTCTGGACTCTCTTGCCACTTAAAACAAACAAAATAAAACTCCACATTTTTCTGACCTTCGGTTTCATTTTGTCTTATTTTTCACTTTGGCCAAAAGGCTTCAGTGTAGATAGAAAAACATAAAGCTGCAAAGATTAAATACCTGCACATAGCAATGATCAAATTTTACCCACAAGAGAATTATCAGGAAACGTTCCTACAATCTCAGGTACAGATGATCATTTTCTGATATCATAAATACAAGACCCCATTCTTGTGGGCATGGATGAAAAGACATGGGTTTATCTTGTGCGGGGGCCAAGGCTGCTCTAACTGGTCTCTGCTGACCTCCAGAGGGAACCCTGTGGCAGCCAAATCTGAGGCTGGTCTGCAAGGAAGGGCCCAAATTCGTTTGCACTGCCAAGGCAATGTTTATGGAGCGAGGCAATATTTCTGATAACCAAGACCAAAAAGTTCAGTTGTCAATGAATTAAAGATCAATGGTAGCAATTCAGATGGTGAGCCCCTTTGATAAGTGAGCATTTAATGCCATGTCAGTGCGGCCTCCTGAATCCATTGAGCAAGTGTTGAAGCAAAACAATCTCTAATATAACAATTTGCATCTCCTATGTTTTACAAATAGCAATTATGGGAACCCAGCCAGCCGTGCTGCCTGGGAAACTTTGAGCTAACGACAGCTAACAGCTTAGGGTAACACAACTGTAGACAGCCACAAAGGCCCACCTTGATGGTGCTGATGGACAGACATGTTGCATAAGCCACAGTGAGATCCTGAAATGAGCATCCTCATCCACTGTATCTTTGGTGCAAGAAAGAGTAACTTAGGAACAAAATCTCCTGCTGAATGATATAAAGGAATGGGGGATCTGTTATTTAAAATCAGTAGAAAACCAAAACGAAAGTCTCAACTCCAGGGCATCAGTCCTGAGTTAGTTGTGCTTTGGGGACCATAGAGCAGCTCAGGCCAGGGCCCTGCAGTTCTCATCTGCATTGTGTGGGGGGCCTTTGGTCCTGTTCCTTGAGGATGAGACTGGTAAATGCAACACTATTGCTATTTATTTGTATCATCCTGGTCATTCAAAGCAGTCCGCAGACCTTCATAAAGTACATATACTTGTAGACGCGATATCAAAAACACTTTTGAAATAAGGCAGATTATTATTTAAACTGGTATCCTAATGTAAAAGGCATGTGTTCCTGCTTTTTAAGCCCCGTTCCATTGGAAAGAGAAAACCCTCCCGTAAAATTAGTGCCATTTATACTATTCAACCAAGCACTATGCTTTCTGAGCAATAAATTCTAACAGTAAAACACCAATTTCTCCAGTATCTGCCCCCAAAGCACCACCTGATAAGTTCGATTGTCTGTCTGCGCCACCTCGTTCCACTCAACCCTTGTGGGCGTACAGAGACACGGGTCGGGCAGAGAGAACATGGGGCAGAAAGAAGAACCTAGACCAGGGAAACCCCTGGCATCTTTTTGGCATTACTGAGAGTTGATCAGGGAAGAAACTTGACTTTAATTAGATTCTAATTAATTTTTAGTCAAATTACTAGTAAAAATGCCAAATCTCATTCACTTGTTTCTTATCACAACCAGACTTCACCTTCTGCACTCTGACTTCTTGCTTTTAGTTATGAGCCAAAAGGCAGGTACAATGTGCACACTGTGAACTACTAACCCGGTGGTGTTTCTGAACAGTAAGGGCCTTGGCTGATTATAGCTGATAGAGACTGTGGCTGAGACATCTAATGTTATTTTATATGCTCTTGTGGCATAAAAAATTATAAAAGAGCAATCACTCAGTTTATGAGTTCTCACAGCTCAGAGTATGTTTGCACAATCGTTAATGCCTCAAAGTAAAATGAGGATGCCCACTCAGATCCAGGTAGAAGGTAAATTTTTAGTTTAGCACCAGTTTCCGAATATGCACAGGAAGCGGCAGGATGCAGACATTAAGGCTAAAGAGGTCTGCCTTCCTCCTTTACTTCCCACACCTCCTTTCTGATCCACAAATTGCTGTGAATTTTGATGGGCAGGATCCACTGCATTCATTATGACTTCCGAGGCAGCAAGCTCCCAAGTTAAATGAAAGCTCTTTGGGGATTATTTTAAAACATTAATGAATATACCAGTAGTTCAATGAAATGTGCTTTTTCTGAAAACAAACAAACAAAAACAACACAGAAAACCCCCCACTGAAAATAGCTTGGTCTAATGACCTAGAAGTAGCAATAGAAAATTCAAGGGGGAACAGCTAGATCTCTGGAAAGATAATGTTTTGTGTGTTTATTTTTCTTCCAGAACTCCAGATAGTTACCTTGGCAGGCAGGCTGCTCTGTAACTACCCGTCTCTGAAGACTCTAAGGTGTTTACAGAAATTGGAAGTCCCAGCAGTACATTTCCATGAGCTCATTTTTCGTACCAATTATACCCTTCAGATTTCCTATGTACAAATGAATATCCCTGCAGCATAAACCCCTGCTTTGAACTTCTGTTTTAATTACAAACAAAGCAGCAGAAGTCAGATACGGTGTTTCTGGAACGTCAGGACATCTTTTTAGAACCCCTGCTCTGGTCACTATTACTCAAAGCAATTCCAATGCCATTTCTTGCCGGCGTCTCTCTGCTAATCAGCCCGGCCCACTGAGCTCCTCCTCCTCCCAGCCTCCCTTAAGAACTGTTCACTTTCAGCAGCCTGGGAGGGTAACACAGACCAGGCTTAGAAATCGCTTGATTTAATTCAGCAGAACTTTCCCCCTCCTTGCGTATACCTTACTCTAGCACTCCTCTCTAAATATATGGGGCATTAGATTTCATATCAGCAGAAGGGATAAAAAAAAATGCCCAAACTGTAATCTGTTAGAAATAGGTACTGTGTAGGATTTTATACTATAAGGGGGGAAATTTCAGTATACTTTGAAATGAAAGAAGAGTTTTGTGCTTTTATTCAAACACATTGGCATCTTTATAAGTAGGGGTGGTTATATTGGTGGATATTTACTTTAAGAATCATGACTGGGAAGCACCTGGAGATTTATTAGAGAAGTAAATGTTTTACCCACAAGGACAGGACCTGCATGTGCCTCTGTGGGTCTGGGTGTCTTTTGAAGACCATTTTTGGTGACTGGCCCAAGGAGGGAAATGTCCTAGTGACATCGCAGTCATAGTGACACTGCCAGTACCATGTCTTCTATACAGAGGGACGACAGCAGCCACCTGTTCCACGGCTTGCACACCTGCGGACTGAAGCTTCCAGGAGACCAGCGACAACAAGGTGAGTCAGTCAGGATAATAAGTTGTGTGTTCTGTAACCGCCTGGCCTTTTGTATTCATGGAAGAATGGAGGGCATGGGGGAGTACCTGGGGAATCTCTGCTTATAAAATGCTTGACAATCTTCCATTTTTAAGCTTTGACAATAGTCTTAATAGTGATGCATGAGGGTGGGTTAACTTGGATTCACTATTGGTTTTTAAGGGGCTATGGAATACCATTGAGAATGCATATTTCTTGGAGTTGTCATTCTGAAGCTTACGTGCTTAAACGTCTAGCCATTGTCATTTTTCTAGAGTACGCTAGATTCTGTGTAATTCAAAACTTCCTTCCAGGCAAATCTGAACCAGTTGCAGGGGGAGTTTGCTGAGAGTAACTCTAAGTTAGCCTGGAACTCTCCGCCCTGTCCTACCTCTAACTGTGCATGTTTAGACTTAGAGTTTAAGTTTAATTTTGTCTGGATCTCTGCCTTATTCATTTGTGGGCAAAATAAATATATTCTTGGCTCTTTCCCTTGTGTGGTCCAGGAACAGCTGGAGTCAGCCTGGGAAAATCATCTCGTTACACGTGGCGGGCACCCATTCAGACTAAACCATCTACTTTGCAGCCATTTTCACTCTCAGTCTTTTTAAAATTTCAAGTCCACTGTCCAGCCAGCTGCCTCAGTTAATGGCAGGTGGTTGACATGAACAGATAAGAGGATCCTGCCAATCCATTCTGTCAGGGACAGCAAAGGACACTTGTAGAAAAGGCTGGGTGCTGTCACAGATGACTCATCACAGACTCATGACAGAGATGAAGGATTTACCCCTGACATGGACAACTTCTCAATAACCTGTGATGGATCTGGCCATGTAGGCATCTGGGCTACGAGCCCTTTATTCATTTTGCTGCAGACAGAGTTTAGATCTCAGTGGCACGGGTCACGTTGGCTAAAGGACTGAAACCTCCTCTTGCCAAGGTGGCACCTGTGCACTGCCATTTGTGTGAATGTGTCAGGCCCCGTCCCTGAACATGGATGACATGCTGCACAAGACTTGGCATAGTGTGGGCAGAAAATGCTTCACATTTAATAAAAACGGAGAGAACTTTTAAGACCATGCTGTGCCATCAGGACTCATGTAAATTTGTTTGAACTAATTGCTTTAGAATTAAAGTCCTGGCATATGCCAGGGCTGTAAAGCATTCTTGCTCCCTTGGCAGTAGACAATTCTAATTCCTCATAGACGTTTTGTTTGCTGCTCCTTTTGTTTGAAATATTTTTAAATGATGTAATACTTGTTATATAAGATTTGCTGGAGGTAGCCTCAATGAGATGGTAAAAATCACCAACCAAAGATAGTTGCTATTAACATTTGAGTGGATAGTCTTCTAGCCTTTTCTTCTATGCACGTGTACAGATTATTCTCTTGTGTGATTTTCACTTTTTTAAAAGGTTTTATTTATTTATTTTTAGAGAGGGGAAGGGAGGGAGAGAGGGAAACATCAACATGTGGTTGCCTCTTGCACGCCCCCTACTGGGGGCCTGGTCCGCAACCCAGGCCTGTGACCTAGGGTGAGAATTGAACTGGTGACCGTTTGGTTTGCAGGTGGGCAAATCCCCTGAGCCACGCTAGCCAGGGCTCTTGTTTGATTTTTAAATAAAAATAGACTTTGTACCTGTTTTGTAAACTGCTTTTTAACTTGAAAATAGATCGTGAACAAATTTCCAAGTCATTATGTATTCTTTTATGACATTATTTTCAACAGTAGGGTACTATTCCTTCACATGGATATAGCAAAATTCCTTCAGGCAGTTCTCTACTGTTAGACATTTTACTGATTTCCGGTTTTTTTACTATTACAAACAACGCTGTGTTTAACATAACTTAATGGATGAATCATCCCAGAGATAAAATTATTTTATTGGGATCCATTCTTCGAGGCGAAATTGTGGAGTCAAAGAATGTACATAGTTTTCAAGTTTTGGGTATTTTTGTTTTGTTTCGTTTTTGTTTTTTTAAATATTTTTGTTAGGTTGTTTGGCCAAGTCTCCCTCCAGTCAGCTATGTAGGAATATATTCTCGGTGAACTGGATATTATTTTAAAAGTGCTTTCCCAACTTTATAAGCAGAAAATAGCATCCCACTGTTGTTTTACTTTAAGACAGGCTGTCTTGATGTTCTCTCCCTTACCAACCATATCCAGAGCAACCTGGAAATATCATTACGATGACATACTTCCCAAAATACCAACAAGACTAAGTCTGATCTCCTTTCTCAGACTGAAACTTTTGCCCAGAATGTTTTAAAAGCAGCCATATTCTTATACGGCTGACTCTCAAAATATCTGCCCACGGAAACCACAATACATAAAGTTTTGAAGCATACTAATGCAATCCAGACTGGCAGTTGACTGCTACGAGAAATGTCGTCTAGAAATCTGAGTTGACAGGTGACCCTGTGCAGTGTTGGCTTCATTGTTAACTAGCATCCCAGTGACTGTCCTGGAGTTTGGAAGTGCTCACTCAGGGCGGCAGTCCTGATTTTTCCTCTGAGCTGTGTTTATAACTTGCTGTCATGCGAAGTTCAGAAAAGTTCGGGGAAGCAAAGCCATTTGTTTCAGAGTGAGTTCTGGCTGTGGGTTTATTCACAGAGACATCTGGGCTCATGGCTTTGCTCCCCTGAGTCAGCCCAAGGTTCCAGCCCTTTTATTCTGCACACAGACCATCA
>PVJD01017650.1:0-16900 GCA_004026545.1 Mormoops blainvillei | reverse complement strand
TTTGTCCCCCTCCACCCAGTGCTCTCCACTCCCTCAGGCAATCCCCCCACCATTGTTCATGCCCCCAGGTCAGGTGTGTAAGTTCTCTGGCTACTCCATTTCCTGTACTGGACTTTATATCCCCATGGCTATTCTGTAACTACCTATTTGTACTTCTTAATCCCCTCACCTCTTCAGCCATTCTCCCCATCCTCCCACCCGGGAGGCATACTTCCGGTAACTAACTTCTTTCCTCTTGCTTTTCAGAGTCTCTCTTTACCTTTCACCTTTGACCTTTTAGTGTGTTGAAGTGGGTCTCTTTGCTTCCATCATAATTGGGACTCTCTGCACTTCCTGGCCCTGCATATTTTTTCCTTCACCAAATTAGGGAAGTTTTCTTTCACTATTTTTTCAGATAGATTTCCAATTTCTTGCTCTTTCTCTTCTCCTCCTGGCACTCCTATGAGGCGAAGGTCGGACCTCTTAAAGTCGTCTCGGGGGCTGCTTACACTATCCTCATTTTTTTGGATTCTTTCTTCTCCTCGTTGTTCTGCGTGGTTGTTTTCTGCTTCCTTTGGCTCCAAAGCATTGATTTCATTCTCGGTTTCATCCACTCTACTGTTGCTTCCCTGTAAACTGTTCTTTCTTTCAATCGGTGTATCCTTTGTTTCTGACTGGGTCTTTTTTATGCTGCTGAAGGTTCTCACTGAGTTCCTTGAGCATCCTTATAGCCAGTGTTTTGAACTCTGCATCTGATAGATCGCTTATCTTCATTTTGTTTAGCTCTTTTTCTGGAGTTTTGAACTGTTCTTTCATTTGGGCCATGTTTCTTTGTTTTCTCATTTGGGCAGCCTCCCTGTGTTTGTTTCTATGTATGAGGTAGAACTTCTTTGACTCTGTATCTTGTTAGTAGCAGGTGTCCCGTAGGGTCCACCTAATGTAGCAGGTGTCCCATAGGATCCAGTGGCACAGCCTCCCCTATTACCCAAGCTGGGTACTCAAGGTGCACCCTTCGCGTGGGCTGAGCACACCCTCCTCTTGCAGTTGACCCTTTTACGCTGTTGGCAGGTCAATGGGAGGGATTTACCCAGGTCAGTCAGCTGCAAGGACTGGCTGTAACCACTGATGACCAGCCTTCATAGTATGTGGATGATCAACTGTGCAGGGGCGGGTGGCGGTGCTCCAGTGTGGTCCGTGGCTGTCCACTGGGTGCGCTGGCCCTGGGGTTTCCTGGGTGGTGCAGCCCAAGTTCAGTCCCCACCTGTGTTTTGCCCAGGGCACCCTGCCTGAGCTATAAAGCAACCTGAAATGGCTGCTACTTGTGCTGGGCTTGGAGATTCCCAGGTGAAGCCGAGCTGTGGTTCTAATCTGGCTGCCGCTAGGGCTCCCTGAAGCCAGCTGTTGCTTGTTTGATAGGACTTAGGAGCCAAGGCCAGCCATTCTTATGGAAAAGCAGCTTGGGTGGACCTGAAAGTTGGGTGGGGTAGAGCCTCTGTGGATCTCCAAGGAGGGCCACACAGTGTTAGCCCGGCTGGTGGAGTCTCAGATACGGCACCAGACTACCAGCTCTGTGAGGCGAGGACTCAGCAAAGGGGCAATGGTCTCTGCTGGCCCTGATGCCAGACACTTCCGTCTCTCCCTGTGAACCACTGGTGCCCTTTAAGCTGCCACCCTGGTGCTGGGGCTCAGAGGGAGCGAGTCTGAGTAGGTGAGTCCGTGTGTGGGGTCCCCAAGAGGAACTGCTTAGGGCTCCAGCAGCCTCCTCCACTGGCTCAATTCCCACTGGTTTTTGAAGCCAGAAGTTGTGGGGACTTATCTTCCTGACACTGGAAGCCTGGGCTGGGGGGCCTAGTGTGGGTCTGGGGCTCCTCACTCCCGAGATGTCCCTCTCAAATTTCTATCCACGCGGATGTGGTACCATCCCGTTCCGCGCCCGTGCCCCTCCTACCAGTCTTCATGGACATGGTTTCTTCAATTCTGTAGTTGTTAGACTCCCATTCAACTCAATTTTGTAGTTGTCCAAGATCTTATATATTATTTCAATAATTAGAACTTGGCGCACAGTGCTGGAAGATGATGCTGATGATTATTCAAATGGATTTTAATACTAACGCTTTGCTTTGAATTAGAGACCTTCCTCTTAGAGCTACAGTGTTTTAAAATTTTTCTTCATTCCATGAGCCAACATGATATAAAAAACAAAAAAGGGGGCACGACTATGTATCTGAGGTTGTTATGCTAGTCACAAAAGACTTCTGGGTGAAAATGAAAGTCACGTGGAAACCATAGAGCATTGGACAGAAGTGCCCAGAGGGAGGTGATGGAGAGTAGCTTTTTTCAGATAGAAGCAAAAACCTGTGTTTATGTCCTTTCCTCTTTTCTCCAAGATCCCAGTAATAGACAAAGGTCTTCCTACAATGGCTCAGTCACTCTTACTGGTTCGAGCTTCATCTGGCAGCGTTTCCTGCCCATCACCAGTCAGTTCAGTCCTTGGCTTGTCAGAATAATCACACAGATTGATTTTATGACTTCTTTCTCCTTCTATCAGTCAGGTTGGGTTTCCAGGCAGTTGGACGCATCTCTGGAACCAAACTTGGCTTCCACCTGGTCCCATCTTCTTCCTCTGTCCCCTCCCAGCGCTAGGCTATCAATAGCTCCCTGTTTCCTGCCCCCAGAAATTTTAGAACCAGTTGCCAATGTGATTATAAGCCACTGTACTCTGTCTCAATATTAAGGGCACACAAAAAAAGCCCTTAATATATCAAATGAAACAAAGAAGAACAGATGAAGGAAGGGAGCAGGGGTTTGGGGGTGCCGACTGGAGCAGGACAACACAGGCTAGAGCTTCTTTCATTCCCAAGGAGCCTCTGTAGGGCTAAACTTTGAGAAGCTGGAACAGAGACACACAGATACAGATGGAAGTAGAGGCAGTGAAGCAGTGTGCTGACCCCAAGAACAATAGTTACCTGCTTGAGCTCTTCATAACTCACGATCAAGAAGTTCTCCTTCCCTTTCATGGACATCCAGCCACGAGCGTGGTCGAACCATGATCCAAATGCCACTGCAGGGGGGAGGTAGAGAGCGTGGGTGGGTTACAGGCTCCGCGAAAGCAGGCACCCCTCTGTCACGTTCACTCTCGTGGGCACGCCTGTTCACACAATGCCTGGCACGTTGACAGCTGTCATAGGTATTTGCCGAATGAGCGAGCGTCGAGATGAAAAGTTGTTATCCAACGTCAGGCGTGGACCTCGTGTGGGCGGGGTTCACTCAGAGCCGGCTCTGACCCAGTCACCAGGGTCTCTGAGGAGGTCGCGTCAGAGAGCCACGTGGCCTGAGGAATGGGATTCTTGCTGCTCCCAAATCGGTGCAGTGTTTAGAATTTTTGGTTGACAGGTAACTCTCGCTGCCCTTGATATTTCTCTGTGTTCTTGCTTTCACTGTTGCTGTTGCAATTACTGTTCCCTTGGAAATGATCTGCCTCTCCTCTGGCTTAAGATTTTCTTTCCATTCCCTGCTACCCCTCCCCACCACCGCTGCAGCTTTCCTAGAGACCAGGGGAAGATTTAGTTGTAATAACTCTTTGGGCGGCTAGGCATGGTTCTTCGACCTGAGATTTCAACCACGAAGGAAATTCTCAGGTGCGCCTCCTTGAAAATTACCTTTGCCCGTATGAGTGTCCGACCCATGACCTGCAGGCCACATGTGGCCCAGGGTGGCTGTGAATGAGGCCTAACACAAAATCGTAAATGTACTTAAAACATTACGAGATTTTTTTTGTGATTACGTGTTGCAACGTATTTAATGTGTGGCCCAAGAACTCTTCTTCTTCCATAGTATGGCCCAGAGATGTCGGAAGGTTGGACACCCCTGCGTATCATCTGTACAGGAGGTAAGTCTTCTCATACCATCTTCCACATCTTAACTGTTTATAGTTTTTAACAGCTGCCTCCCATGCCCGAGCCCTTTCTGACCGCAAAGGGGAGTGGGGGATTCTACTCAGTTAATCTATCACTCAAAAATGAGCACAAAGTAAAGATGTTTTCAGGCAAAATGCTGAGTGAATTTATCACTTTTGTCACAAGAGAACTAGTTTAAGTTACATTTCATGAACAAATAAAGTGAATCCAGGAGAAAGGGTCCAGTGGGTCAAGAAAGAAATAAAAGGGAAAATTCTTTAGATCTTGGAAAAAATCTTGAAACAAACAAAATACAGAAGGATGACCTACCAAAACTTATAAGATGCAGCAAAAGCAGTTCTAGGAGGGAAGTTTAGAGTGATAACTTTCTGCATCAAGAAAAAGAAAGACCTCAAATGAACAACCCACTTTTATGCAGCAAGAAGGAAGTAACAAAGGCCACAGAAGAAAAAAATAGACCAGAAAGCATTAGAAGAGATTAACAAAAACAAGAGCTGTTTTTTTAAAAAAGATAAACAAAATTGACAAACCTTTAGCTAGACTAAGAGAAGAACAGAGCGGACTCAAATAAATACAAGAGGAGACATTACAACTGATGTCACATAAATATAAAGGACTAAAAGAGACCATCATGGACAATTACACACCAAATAACTGGATAACCTAGAGGAAGTGGATAAAGTCCTAGAAATTTATCATACAACTTACTAAGACTGAATCATGAAGAAACAGAAAATCTGAATAGGTCAATAACAAGTAAGGAGACTGAATCAGTATCCAAAATCTCCCAACAAAGAGAAGCCCAGGACCAGATGGTTTCCTAGTCAATTCTATAAAATATTAAAGGAATAATTAAGGTCCATCCTTCTCAAACTTCCAAAAAAAAAAAAATTGAAGAGGGCCCTGGCTGGTGTGGCTCAGTGGATGGAGTGCCAGCCTGTGAACCAAAAGGTCACTGGTTCGATTCCCAGTCAGGGTGCCTACCTGGGTTGTGGGCCAGGTATCCAGTTGGGGGGCATGTGCGAGAGGCGACCGGCCAATGTTTCTCTCTCACATCGATGTTTCTCTCCCTCTCTTTCTCCCTCCCTCCCTCTCTCTCTTAAACAAAGAATTGAGAGAATAGTCATTACTCGAAGGCTATATTTGTACTTCCTAGAGAATTGAAGAGAACCTGTGAGGAAACAATTAGACTTAAGAAGAGAGTTCATTCACATTGGCGAGTCCCCAATCGACATTCAAAATTATTTACGTCCCTCCAAATCAGGCACAAAACAACTGAGGAATGTAATGTAAAGGTGTCATTAATCCAAGAAGAAATGAAATACACCTAAAAAAGAGCTTACGTTTTTCATTTTAAATAATCATAAAAGATCATTTCGGACATCGAAAAGCTTTAGGTAAGGGGAAGGATAAACAAAGGGATATACCTATACGTGAAGAGATAAACTATGCCGTTTTCCCAATAATTATTCTGTATAATTATCATAATAAAAATAATAAAAATACTGACAGTAACAAGTGTCACTGAGGATGTGGCGTAACAGGTGCGCTCATGCGCTATTGGTGGGAAATTTATAGTGATAAACACCACCTACATCGTGCCTACATTGTGGGGATATGAGTTGATACAGCCACACTGGGAAACAGTTTATTAGCTTTTAAAATGGAAAATTCATATTTGCTATCCCTCAGTAGTTCCGCACTCAGGTTTCTACTCCAGAAAGAAAGTCGTGCACATGTGCACCGAAGATACATTATCCCCAATAGCCCTAAGCTCAAAACATGTCATTTAATTTTTAACTCCGGACTTCCAAAATGTTGGGAGAAGCATTTGACCAAAACACGAACGACTTCAGTCATGCTTGCAAACAGCAGTTGCAGTTCATTCCTTTTGATTCTCCCTTTGGCCAAGCTGACCCTGCGGTGTTGCTGGTATGTCTGCCTTGCGGGAATGGCACCCTGACAGAGGACATCACAGGCCATCAAAGCACGCCTGGTGTATCAAGTAGCTCGGGGTTTTCTGTACAGGGAATTCTGGGATTCAGGTTTCCCAGAGCATGGACGATGCAAAGATTGAATGCTCCGGGAGTCCCATAGGCTCTTTACTTTGCTGCAAGGAGATGTATCCAGAGCAGGTGAGCCCCTCAGGCTTCATTGTAATATGTGATCCAGAGCTCGCGCTAAGCGCCGCCCCGCGCCGCCATTCCGCCCCGGGTCCAGAGCGGGGACTCCTGCTGCTGGGTCTAAGGACAGCATTTCCTGGGCCTTTTATTCCCGAGGGCTTGGGAACCTCAGCCAACCCAGGATATTGGAATTAGTTGATAACAATAAAGATATTGGCGTTGACTGGATAAGAGAGACCTGTATGTTGAGTTTTAAGGTGCAGATACGCACGATATCCGGATAGTGGCGAAGCTTTCAGGGTACGTCTTTATCACCGACCGCTATTGATGGGACGTTCTTGATTTCCAGGCGACAGCAGAAGCACCGAATGGCAAGAACAAATATATAGCATCGAGGAGGGGACTGCTCTCTTCATGTCTGGCTCCCGCCCGAGGGTTTTCCCCGTTGCCCTTTTTTTTTTTTTTTTCCTGAAAGAGGAACCTGGAGCCCGGGCTGAAGGGTTCAGCCAGGATGGGCTCCATACGAAAGACGCCTGTGGGCTTTGAAGATTGAACTTGAAGCTGCAAGCAAACAATTCAGGGACTGTGTACTTGTCCCCGTGTCACAGACATTGCCATGACAGAGCCCAAAAGGTCCAAAGGGCATGCGGCCGCGAGGACACCGCTGAGTCTGTTACATTAGTCAAGGGGGGAAGTCACGGTGACTCTGGTTAATAAAGCACCCATGGAAGGGATGGCAAATAAATACTCGTTATTTAACAAAGTCATATTAGCTCTTACGGTGTGGCAAGTGCCGCTCTCGGCCCGGGTCAACAGTGAACAACTCAAAGAGCTCACGTTTTAGTGGGGAGATGCAGGGAATAAATGCGTAATTAGAATACATGCTCACTGGTGATGAGTGCTAAGGGAAAAAAAGAATGCTACAGAGGTGGGGAGGGGCGCTATTTTACGTAGTGTTGAAAAGGAGGATTTCTCAGAATACAGGGACATTTTAGCAGAGACCGGAATGAAGACATTAATCAAGGCTGTGAGATTTGGATTAAGGGAAGAGGCGAGGGCATGTGGAGGCTGGACGGGGAAATGATGGTACAGTGGAAGCATCGCACTCACGCTAGCCCTTGGGTGAGGGGTCGTTCTATTTATCCAGCCAGGGAGATAGGCAGTAGGAGCAATTTGGGGCTTGGGGACAATGCGCTCAATCTTGGGCACATTGCATTAGAGGTGCCTGTGGCTGTCTCCAGTGCAGGTGAAACAGGTCTGAAGCTAGGGAGATATATGACAGCACAACTATGGGACTCATCCCATAGCTTTGGGAAAATGTGCAAAATCTCAAGTCTTTGGGAAAGCTTGGAAACTCTGCATAATTAAAAGGATAGAGATCCAGTGGTAATGCACATACGTTTTCGAGACCGATAGGACAGGAGGATAAAGGGAGTTTTACAAGGATGCATCTGAAAAACGCTGGCCATGACCTGGCGTGTAGCTCAGTTGGTTAGAGCACATCCTCGTACACCGAGGTTGTGGGTTCGATACCCGGTCAGGGCACATACAAGAAGCAACCAATGAATGCACCAATAAGTGGGACAACAAATCCATGATTCTCTCTCTCTCTCTCTCAAAAGCAAATTAAAAAAATAAATAAATAAATAAATAAATAAATGGTGGCAAGTCAGGATAGTGTTGTCCAGGAGGCCAATGAAAAGCTGACTTTTATTTTTTTATTTTTAAAAAAGATTTTATTTATTTATTTTTATTTTATGTTTTAATTTTAAAAAAGATTTTATTTACTTATTTTGAGAGAGAGGGGAAGGGAGGGAGAAAGGAAGGGAAACATCAGTGTGTGGTTGCCTCTCGAGCGCCCCCTACTGGGGACCTGGCCTGCAACCCTGGCATGTGCCCCGACTGAGGAATTGAACCAGCAACACTTTGGTTCGCAGGCAGGTGCTCAATCCACTGAGCCACACCAACCAGGGTGAAAAACCGACTTCTAGAAAGCCACAGGTTAGGAGAGTCGAGGAGAACAACCTGTGTGCTCTGTGTTTGTGTTAGACAGCTTGGATGGTTTGTGATGGGAGGAGCCGAAAGGCTGCCTGGGGTTCTGCTGACCTACCAGAGTCTGTGGAATTAGAAACTGTGGATTCCGATGGGCATGGACCTTTCTACCCACAGGTGAGGAAGAAGTAGAAATAGCAGGTTGGATACAGGATGAAGTGTGACGAAGGATGATGACAATCCTCCAGCTGCCGTGTTTTACATGAACTCACCGTTTCCTTGGACAAACCATTCGAAATATTGTTTCAGTGACTCTGGTTTCTTAACGAAATTTGAAATAGTCCAGAAAAAATAACCAGACACGAGAACGTCTCTGGGATTTCTGAGGAGATAAATCACCTTAAAGAGAAAAATGAGAGGATGAAAGTTTCCCATCTTTCCTCATCTTCATAAAAATAGAGCCCTGGCTGTTGTGGCTCAGTGGATTAGGTGCCAACCTGTGAACTAGAAGGTCACTGGCTCGGTTCCTGGTCAGGGCACATACCTGAGTTGTGGGCCAGGTCCCAGCTTGGGGACATGCAAGAGGCAACCGATTAATGTTTCCCTCCCTTCTCCTCTCTCTAAAACTAAATAAATAAAATCTTTAAAAGTGGAGAAAGAAGTCAATTCCTAGAAAATGCCTCTTAAATATCAATGGAGTCTTTTAATAAGTTAGTTATTGTGTTCATTAATCAAATATATATTTTAAAGCTCCTATGAACTAGTCACTTGGACAATCCCAATATACAAGGGAAGAGGACAGCATTGTCCCTTCCTTTTGGGATATTAGAGTCTACATGCAATGGGAAGTGACTAGAAGGTTTTCAAAGGTGAGTGGTATTGTGTTTATGTACTATAGTTAAAAAATTACTAATAGGAGGGGGACTGATAAATTATGCTATATTCACAGACACACAGCAGATGGTTGTGTGGCATGAGCCTATATTTATGATGTTCGAGAACAAGCAAAACTGCCCTGGCTAACTGACTCAGTTGGTTGGAGTGTTGCCCCATTCATCAAAGGGTTATGGGTTCAATCCCTGGTCAGGGCATGTATAGGAGGCAACCGATCGATGTTTCTCTCTTACATCAACATTTCTCTGTCTCTAAAAATCCATAAACATATCCGCAGGCGAGGATTAAAAAAAAAAAAAGAAGAAAAACAAGCAAAACTAATCTGCAGAGTTAGAAGTCAGTGGAATAGCCCCCTCTGTGGTTGAGCATTGACTGGGAAGGAGCAGAGGGAATTTTGTGGGGGAGCAAAAATATTCTAAATCAGCATCTGGAAGGTAGCTATGCAGTTGTGTACACATGTAAAGATTCGACACCCTAATACTTCAGATTAGTGCAAACACACACACACACACACACACACACACACACACACACACGAACGCTGGTATTTGAATATCAAAGTTATACCCTGGATTCTGCACCAACTTTCTTCATGACATGACTCCAGGCTTCAACTCTGTCTATACCTCAGTTTCCCCATGTAGGGACTCAACAAACACCGAGGAATCACAATGTGAATATACTTAACGTTACAATAGGTGTGTTATAAATAAGGTTGAGAAGCGATGGGTTAAAAAAATCCTTCATTTTTCTTTATCCACTCATCTATGGAAGGGCACTTAGGTTGCTTCCATATCTTGACTGTTGTAAACAATGCTGCAATGAACATAGTGAGGTGTACGTTTTTTCAAATTAGTGCTTTGGATTTCTTTGGGGATGTAAAATATAGCTTAGGGAGTCTAGTCAATATATTATAATAACTATGCATGGTGCTAGACTTACTGGGGTATCACTTCACAAATTATACAAATGCCTAAGCACAATGCTGTACATATAATATTGAAACTAATATAATATTGAATGCCAACTGTAACTGAAAAATAATACTGATAAAGAGGCTTTATTGTGTTGTGACACATTGTGAAATGTCCAAGAGAAGAGACTATTATTCTAAACTTGGCAATCTGACTTCAGCATAAAAAGATTTTTAAAAAAATCACAAACCAATTAGCACCTTCCAGGAAAGTGTGTTTCTAAATATTATCTGAGATATGCTAGGTTCTGGAGTTGTGCGACCCCTTCTGGTGACGTCCGTTAGCCCCGTGAGAGGCTCATGCAGCTGCTAAGCTCAACGGACAGTTCTAGAAAGACATAGTGGTTAGTAAAACCAGTCACGACGCCCAAGCACTCACCCTGGATTTAGTCTTGATTTATGAATTTCCTGCTTCCCAAATGGCCAGCTCTATGTCTGCCGCTTCTGCCCGAGTGGCAGGAGGCGTTTATTTAATAAAGACGGGCTAATTATTTTTCACAGCAACAAAAAGGGGGTTATCTAGCACGTGACACAGTTACAAATTCTGCTTGGGTGGAAAACGTGGTTTTCTAAGATTCTGGCATTACCATTTGGCTCTGCTTCTGGTTTGGACCGTGGCCTCGCCAAATGCAGAATCTCAGGTCCACCCCCCCCCCCCCCCCAGTCCCCAGACCTACTGAATGAGATCGCACCTCAACCAGAGCCCCAGGTGATTCCTAGGCACATTAACATTTAAAAAGCATTAATCAAACATGTCTTGTCCATTGTGCACTCACCTTGGTCTTGGACTTGAAGAGAGACTTGGGGAAGAGTTGGATAGGGACATGGGAGGTGATGAGGCTTGGGCCTTCCTTATCCTTTAGGATCTCATACCCATGCGTGGTCTCTAGCCAGGGAGAGCGTTCCCAAATGGGCACGGATTGGATCCACGTGGGATCCCCCTTGGAGTGAATCAGGCAGAGAATTTCAATCAACCAGTTTGTTCCTGGATGGAGAAGAGAAGAGGGTGGTCGTTCATTTTTTAAATGTGACTTTAAAAAATATGATAAAATATAACATAAACGGTACCTTCTTAACCATTTTTGAGCCTACAGCCCAGGGGTGTTAAGCATATTTACACTGTTGTGCAGACAATCTCCAGAACCTTCTCATTTGGCAAGACTGAAACTCTCTACCCATTAAACAACAGCTCTCCATTTTTCTCTCCCCACTGTCCCTGGCAAACTCCACGCTCTTTCTCTTTTAGCATTTGATGACTCTACACAGCTCATTTAAGTGGATCAGATGGTATTTCTCCTTCCGTGGTGGGTGCATTTCACTTAGCATAATGTACTCAGAGTTCACCCACATGTACCATGTGTCAGAACTTTGTTTCTTTTCAAGGCTGAATAATATTCCAGTACATGCGTATGCCCCCATTTTGGTGATCCATTCATTCATCTGCCAGTGGACATTTGGGTGGCTTCCACCTTTTGGGTATTTGCTTAAATCTATTGCCCTTGACTTTTCACTACCGTGCCTCTTCCAGGGTCCCCAGCCTCAGTCCTTGCCCAACTTCCAGCCCTTCCCGCTCCCCATTCCCCTTCCTGGAGATACAGTCCACACCCCATGAGTCACTCGAATTTGCCAGGCTCTTTTCCAGTTCCTGCCCATTGTCCCTGCTGACACCTTTACTGAAAACATCCCTTTTCGCTAAGGAGTTTCACATTCTTTTTTTTTTTCATCTCGATTTAGATGATTTTTCATCTACTTCTTGTTTTTTTGGCTCAGATAGATGTGTTTTACTCATCCCCTACTCCCAGTTTCCTTCAGCTATACCGGACAAATGAAGATCGTATGTATATTTAAAGAGTACATGGAGATGACTTGGTATACCTGTATATA
Source organism: Mormoops blainvillei (assembly GCA_004026545.1). Classification (NCBI taxonomy): domain Eukaryota; kingdom Metazoa; phylum Chordata; class Mammalia; order Chiroptera; family Mormoopidae; genus Mormoops; species Mormoops blainvillei. The sequence continues at coordinate 5,138 of PVJD01017650.1, read as the reverse complement.
TATATGTTGTGAAAGGATTCCCACCATCAAGCTAATTAACAGGGTCATCATCTCACATAATTATTTTTTCCCCTATTTCTTTTATGAGGACTTCACTGGTCATCACCCTCACTTCTCCCTACAAGCACCCGAATCTGCCTTAGGATTTACTCTTATGGACTCCCTAATACCCTCGATTACCCCTTCTGAACACTCATCTTACTGTGTAACTGCCTGGTTAACTCCTTTTCTCTGAAGGCAGCAGGTATCAGGGCGCAGCTTTAGTCCCCAAAGCCCTGAACGTGGGCTGGCAAAGAGAAATCAGGCGTGAGTGGAAGAGGGATGCAGCCACAGCCTGTCTCGGCATCCGATCCACTCCCTTACCTGATTTGGGGAAAGACAGCGTTAAGACATCTTCATCCTTAAACACAAAATTCTCCTGCATTGTTCTCAGGTTCTCCGGTGTGTAACCCACGACAGGGAAAGGTATCCCTTCAAACCACATGTACCCTTCTGACATTACGATGAGCTCTTTGAACCCAGTGTTAGAGTTGCAGCTGCAGCCACGGTTAGAAGCCGTGGCAGCTGCCGAGAGATCGCCTTTTATAGTAAAGATAAAATAATCATTAATCTCCCCTGGCTTGTCGAGGAGTTACCCGCTGATAAAGAGAAGCAGCAGATATTGTAACTAAGAGCTGATCACAAGGTTGACGACATTGAGCAACTGTGAAGAGAACGTTATGGGGTAACCTGACTTTGAATTCATGGGAGGGAGCCAGGAATTCAACAAGCCCGGGGTTGCAGAAATGTGGGCAAATTAAAAACATCCCTAATGAAATTTATTTTTAGAACAGTTCTAGATATAGAGAAAAAAATGGCAAAGATAGTAGTATATGCTCATAACTTCTACTTTATTGGGAATCCCCTAGTTTATACCTAATGTCAGCCTTCTGTCCCAGGGGCCCATGCAGGGCAGACACCACATTACATCCACTTGTCGTGTCTCCTTGGGCTCCTCTTGGCTTTTGAGGGAGAAAGACAAGAAACCAGGCGACATCCAACAGTGTATTAGCTGCCGTGAAGGTGAAAAGCGAAGGGACCTATAAAAACACATGCAGGAGGAGCTCACTAAGGTTTAGGAGACAGGTGAAGTTCCAAGAGGAGGTGATATTTATTTACTTAAATCCTCACCCGAGAATATGTTTTGAGAGTTGGGGGTGGGGAGAGAGAGAGAGAGAGAGACATCAATTGATTGCCTCCCATATGCGCCCCAACTAAGGATCGAACTCACATCCTTAAGAAAGAAAATGCAACGAAATCAGGAAAACAGCACATGAACAAAACTTAACAAAAGAATTGTATCCTTCCGAAGTTTAACAAAGAGCTAGAAATCATAAAAAAGAACCAAACAGATACTTGGTAGCTGAAGAAGAATACCATGAATGAAATGAAAAACAAAATGCAGTAGAGAGCATCAATGTGAGAATGGATCAAGCAGAAGAGGGCGTCCATGAGTTAGTAACTTCAAAATGACCCAGTCAGAGGGGATGATGGTAAAAAGAACGACCATGAAGAAAGCCTCCATAATGTATGGGTCACCATAAAAAGAAACAATTTGCAAATTATTGGAATCTCAGAAGGAGAAGAGAGAGAAGAAGGCAGAGAGCATATTTAAAGAAATAATGGCTGAGAACTTCCAAAATCTGGTGAGAGACTTGGATGCCCAAGTTCATAGAGTGTATAGTGCCCTCCCCCCATCAACTTAAAGAGGTCTCTTCAAGACACAATATAACTGTGAAAAATCGAAGACAAAGAGATAATTTTAAAAGCATCAAGAGAGCCCTAGCCGGGGGCCTCAGTTGGTTGGAACATCGCCCCGTACACCGAAGGGTTGTGGGTTTAATTCCTGGTCAGGGCACGTACCTAGGTTGTGCATTCAATCCCTGACTGGGGCGTGTGCTGGAGGCAATTTATCAATCTCTCTCTCTCTCTCTGTTTCTGTCTCTCTCTCTTTCTTTCTCTCTCTCTCCCTCTCTCTCTCTCCCTATCTCTCTGAAATCAATAAAATATACCCTCACGTGAGGATTAAAAAATAAAAGTAATAAAAAGTAAAAGCACCAAGAAAGACAAAGCTTGTAAATTACGAGGGAACTCCAACAAGGCTACCAGCTACCAGCGGATTGCTCCGGAGAAGCCTCACAGGCTAAGAGACGGCAGGATGATATATTCAAGTTGATGAATGATATAAATTGTAGGTTTTAAGGACTGGGCTAAGAGAGTTCTGAGACCTGCCACGTTGAAAATCCACTATAGTAATTGTTACTTCAACTAAGAATTCTCTATCTGGTAAAGTTATCCTTCGAAAGTGAAAGACGGTTAAAGGGTTTCCCAGACAAGTAAAAGTTGAAGGAGTTTGCCACCACTAAGCCCGCCTTATAAGAAATACTGAACGTTCTTTAAGCTGAGACAAAAGGATGCTAATTAGTAACATGAAAACATACAACCCATAGGTAAAGGTAAGTGCATATTTAGAATACGCTAATACGGTCATATGGTGGTCTGTTATACATTTGACTCTAGTATAAAGATTAAAGGACCATAGGCTATGGAAAAACTGAGCTTTCAATTAAAGAAGCAAATACTTTTTCCTGTGGCCATTTCCTGATCAGCTTTTATGAGTAGGGTATTATAAGGTCAGTCCCTTTGGAATGAGTATTCAGATTTTTATTATTAGCCCACAGAATTTGATGGATTTGCCCAGGGTCCACATGTATGTCCATTCCTCATCTCTGAGTTAAAAATCTTGAGGTAGGATTATCCTGAACTACTTAGGTGGGACCTAAATCCAGTGACAGGTGCCTTTTTTTCTTTTTTAAAGAGTATATTTATTTTATTTTTAGACAAAGGGGAAGAGAGGGAGAAAGAGAGGGAGAGAAACATCAATGGGTGGTTGCCTCTCGCGCACCCCCTACTGGGGACCTGGCCTGCAACCCAGGCATGTACTCTGACTGGGCAATCGAACCAGCAGTGACCCTTTGGTTCGCAAGCTGGCACTCAATTCACTGAGCTACACCAACCCGGGCTAGATGCCCTCATTAGAGACAGAAGAGGAGCCCTGGCTGGTGTGGCTCAGTGGACTGAGTGCTGGCCTGAGAATTGAAAGCTTGCCAGTTCGATTCCCAGTCAGGACACATACCTGAGTGGCGGACCAGGTCACCAGTTGCAAACTATCAACGTATCTCTCGCACATCGATGTTTCTCTCCCTCTTTCCTTCCCTCTAAAAATTAACAGATAACATCTTTAAAAAAGAGAAGAGGAGAAGACACAGTCATACAGAGAAGGCCACACGGAGACAGAGGCAGAGGTAGGAGTGGTGCAGCCACAAGCCAAGGAATGCCTGCAGCCACCAGCAACTGGAAGAGACAAGGACAGAACCAACCCCCACCCCGCCCCTGGGGCCTTCAGAGGGAGCAATACATGCACACACTTTTATTTGGACAACTGTAACAGGATACATTTCTGTTGATTTAAGCCACCAAGTTTGTGGTGCTTTGTCACAGCAACCTTGGAAACCGACACAGTGCTCCCAGTCCCACGCTGCATGGTTCTCCCCAGAGCTACACTCCTTGTCTTTTAATGCCCGTCAGTCCATCGCTGCTCAGAATCACACGATTCTAGGCTGTTGACGGTGGCGGGAAGGAAGGACATTCTCCAGAAACAGCAAGTTCTCAATGCAGAGCTCAGAGCTTCTGTAAGACCCTCCAACGGCACCTACAAAGCTAACACACCATTAACCTAAAAATAACAGGGTTTTCAAAGTGAGGGGCAACAAGCATTTATTTGAGGTCAAAGAAAAGAATAGCTATTTGGGAAACATTGATTCAGGCAGAAGTCCCACAAGCGTTACGTATGGGAGACAAAAGGCCAGGGGGTCTTCATGGCAAAGGGAAGGGGACCGTCTCCTCAACGGCGGCAAGGCGTTTCTCTGGGCACAAATAAGCTCTCACAGTGACGTTAATGCTAAACAACGTTTTAAATTTTCAGGCCAGGAGTCATCATATCTGCTTTCTTGTTCTCTTTGCAAATCGCTGTGTGCTTCAGGCCCTGTTCTCGGTCACTTTGTCCAGCTTTAACACCCAAAGGTTTGCGGCAGGGGATGCGCCAGTTCCTCTGGGATGGCTGCTCCGGGTCCATGTTAAAGTGGCTCCATTGATAGTGATTTTTACAACACGGAACTGTTGAATTTGAAAAAAAAAATCCAGATATTTTTGTATAACTTTTTACTCCAACAGCCGTGTCCCAGGGTCTGCAGATGCCCCTGTCGGGGAGGCTGAGGGAGTGCAAACATCGGAGCAGGGAGCGTTTGGAACAGAGGCAAAGCCTGAGGCCATTCTCTGTCCCCAGGGCACCTGTGATGGGCCATTAAACAGTACGTGCAGATACAGCCCCATCTCTGCTTTGAACAGAATGTTCCGGCACCTGAGAGCTAGAACAAAGCATCAAATTCTGCTTCCTACCCCATGGAACTTAAGGACGCTCATAACAGCTCTCATCAAGACACAGAGTTTTTAAAAGGATTTTATTTATTGATTTTTAGAGAGAGGGGAAGGGAAGGAGAAAGAGAGGGAGAGAAACATCAATGTGTGGTCGCCTCTCACACGCCCCCTACTGGGGAACCTGGCCCGCAACCCAGGCATGTGCCCTGACTGGGAATCAAACTGGCGAACTTTCAGCTCGCAGGCTGGCACTCAATCTAGTGAGCCACCCCAGCCAGGGCACCATAGATTTTTGAGACCCAAAAGGCTGTTTTGTTATTGTTTCAGCCGATTTACAGAGATCCCATCTGCAGCGCTGGGGAGCAGCTGTGTGAATCTTTCGGGAATCAAGAACCCCTGCTTTCTCACGAGGGTTTTCTCACAGTCCTCTGCTGCCTGCCACAGTCACACCCTGTGCGCCCACCCCTTCCTGCCCCTTCTCAATCCTGGTGGAGTCCCCGATGCAGGTGGTGGGACCCGCATGCCCTTGGTGCGTTCTGTCCTGCACTCTTGCAGCTCACCGCCTCCGGGCTCGTAGCGCAGGATTCAGTGCCCTGGATCTGACGAGAGAGGAATGGGCTTCTCTGGCATGTCCTGCGCAGCTGCGGAAGTCGGGGCTCACA
>PVJD01017649.1:0-16900 GCA_004026545.1 Mormoops blainvillei | reverse complement strand
TGCCCCCCAGCTCCTAGCCCCCAGCCCAGCAAGTAACACCCACCCCCATCATTTCACCCATTGCCTTCAATATCATAATCTCAAATCTACGTCTCCCAGTTGCAATGACTTTCCTGATTCCTCCATTTCCAATGGTCTACAAGAGCTGTGACATTTTGACACAGTATTTGGACCCAGAAGCATCAAAGCGGGTGTGTTCAATGGTAAGTTTATGCTTTTTATTGTCGAGTGCCATTCCCAACCCACATCTCTGACCCTAAGCCCATTGAGTCTTGGGAACAGACCCTTGGGAAGGGGAGGGAAGCTCCGCGATCCACTCATTAGATACGCCTGAGCTCATACCAGTCACCCATGACACCCTGTTTCACATGCGGGACTCAGCACATGGTAAGACTTAATAAATCTGTGTTGAAATGAATAAGGATTAGTGCCTGGCAGGGTGGCAGCAAAGTGTTGATTCAACACAAACGAGGGGAGCTGGAGTACTCAGTGGGAGTCCAAAGCCCTCCTTCAGGCACAGAACACGAAGATTCAGGGGTGGATGAGATGAGGGCACCCAGCGATGGTGACTGAGACCCTGGGGGACACCGGCATGGGTGAAATCTTCGTCTTCAGCTTGTAAGGCTTCCTGCAAAGCCCTTCGTAATTAGACCCAGGGAAGTGCCATCAATCCTAACCAGTCTCCGCCATGCTGTTGACACCCGCCTGAACATCACACCTAGCCCACTCTGAATGGCCCGGCGTCTCCGGCCACCTGGACCTCTGCATCTGCAGAGGATCATCCGTGGAGCACTTAGTGCTCCCGGAATAACTCTGGCACTGCCATGGTGCTTGGCAGTTTACTATGGCTCTTTGCACCTTACCCAGGTAGGTTTTCCTGTCTCCATTTAACGACAAGGAAACTGAGGCTCAGAGACATCAGGTGACTTACCCAAGAGCTAGCAAGATGTGTGCTGAGACGTGAACCCAGCCTGTCTGACTGGGACCTTAGCATCCCCACTCCAATAAGGTGTCTTTCTAAGAAAGCTGAAATCTAGACCCGATTGAAATTCACAGTAAAAGGTACGCATGGGGTGTTGGATGATGCAGTCAGTGCACATATTTGGTGTTTAAAATACATAATCGCACACAACTGGTGCTGGTTAGTACACAGTCAATGTTCACAATAGGTGGCTTCATAGTGCACAGTATATGCACCTACTAGACACACGATGATGACAAATGTTACCAGGAAGGGTGTCATAGGAACATGTTAACACATAGCTAGATTATCAACCCAATTAGTTGTCATCTAGCCAGAAGCAGGGCTCTGGGGACAGGTCCATCTGAAAGGGAGTGGGTAGGGATGGAGGAGTCAGGGGAGAGTGGAGAACTGGGCGAGGAAAGGCAGCAGAGCAGAGAACCCAGGCCGGGGCTGGGAGGAGCAGGCGCCGGGGACGAGAAGGCAGGCCAGAGGCCAGGCCAGGGTTTTTCTTTGGCCTGGGTCAGCAGCTCCCAAGTAATCTTTTCCCAATCAGATCAAGCCGTCCCTTTCGCCTCTCAGCTGCTTGTTTATCATTTTATATGATGCCCATCGAAACATAGAGCGGAGCTGTGTAAACACTCACAACCATAAACCATCACCGCCTGATGTCAATGAGAATTGGACCCATGGCAGGGCCTCAGACAGCTTGGCCAATGGCTCCGTTTGGCTGAGGCCCCGCCACGGGTCCAAGGAATCCCAGCCGTGACAGTGATGGTGATCGCTGCTCCCAGTGTGCAGCCTCCCCTGAGGCTCCGTTTGGGTGTCAGGTCCCTCCTCTCTGCACACACAGAACCCTGGACCTGCCCTGCCACCTCAGTGTCTGGTCAGCTGTCTGCTTCCCAGATCTCAAAGTGATTTCAAATGAGGCAGCCTGACCCCATGGTCGGATGGATGGATGGATGGATGGATGGATGGATGGATGGATGGATAGATAGATGGATGGATGATTGGAAGGAAAAATAGGAGGATGGGAGGTGAGAGGTGGTAATGTGTTGCAATGATGATCACCATGGTCACTGAAACCCACATTTCAGGAAAGATTAGGAGAAAAATCAAAGTCTAGCATAGACCACCCCCCGCCCGCCACCCCTCGATCAGGAACCACCACCCAAAGCCCAGATCGTGTATTCTCAGCATCTACCTGGGCCGTTGCTGCCTGAAGGTAAAAGCTAGCCTTTAGCACCCACTCTTCTCACCAGGACACATGGCAGTCCCAGGACAGAGTCATGCATACAGTTGAGACCTAACAAAGTTTCAATTGAGCGCCTACTGTGTGCTCAGCATAGTCATTTGCTGACCAGCTAGCCGGCTGGCTGGTTTCCCCTGGCAGGCCGCCGGCTGGCCAGCCAACTGATAGGATCCCTATCAGCTTACACAGCAGTTGGCGTTTCCTTCACTGTAAATGCCCTTGTCTCCCTGGCTAGAGGGAGAGTGTGATGATGACAGGGGTGGTCAGAATGATTTAGTCTCATCTCTGATGTTTCCTGTCTGGGGAATTCTCGTTGTCATCAGGTGGTGACGGTTTATGGCTGTGGGTGTTTACACAGCTCCGCTCTATGTTTCGATGGGCATCATATAAAATGATAAACAAGCAGCTGAGAGGCGAAAGGGACGGCCTGATCTGATTGGGAAAAGATTACTTGGGAGCTGCTGACCCAGGCCAAAGAAAAACCTTGACAGGGGTGTGTCCCTGGGTGTCCCAGGGGTTATTGATAGAGCCAACTCCATATGGTCACTCCTCAAGTCCAAAGGGACAATGTTCCTGAGTGTGTCCCCCACTAGTGTGGTTTGGGGAAATAGTTTATTCTGTCATCGTAATAAAAATAATACATCTCCTTTGTAAAATATTTAGATGATTCAGGGAAGTAGAAAAAGAGAAAGTAAGAATCATCCAGGAATCGTCCATTATTCCTTATCCCAAAGAAAACTCCATTGACCTTTTTCCCCATCTTTTTATTTTTTCTCATACACACACACACACACACACACACACACACACACATATATACATAAGCAAGAGCTGAGATGATAATAATCAATAATAACTAAATCTTAACATATATATACTAGGTATTGTTCTAAGTGCTTTATATATATTAATTCATTTAACCCTCCCTAGTATTATGCCTGTTTTACAAATGAGAAACTGAGGCACAGAGCAGTTGGCTTGCCTAAGTGTATAGATACCAAGTGGCAGATGCGGGATTCAAACGGCTCCACGGCACTGTTCTCCTACCCGAGGTCCACTTTATAGCCTCTCTTTTGCCTTGGGTGTATGAGAGATGCACTTTCCCATGTAATGCACCTGCTACAGAAGCCTTACGTTGAATGGTTGCTAAATATTCTGAGCAGGTGCACGACAGTTTACTTAGTCATTCCCCTATTTTGCATATCTTTTTCCCGAATTTTCAGTGTTCATTACCATCACCAGAACAGCGACGAACGACCCCTTCACAGAAGAAAGCCCCTGCCTGTGACTGCTTTCCTTCCAGGGACTGGGTTTGCCCGCACCCGCCCCATCACCACCACGCAACTCTAGAACTAGAAAGCAATGACCCCTATCCCCCAACTCTCCACATGCCTCCCCTCACCCAAGACAGAAAGCCTGGAGTGAGAACTCTGAGGAGGTTCCCACCCTGAACCAAATATACCCATGCCTGCCTCAGGCGGGACAGTGGGAACAAGAGCACCTGTCCCCACGGCCACCTGGGCCACACACCTAAGTTCTTCCAGCCTCGTTTGCTTCCTTGTAAACAGAAACACCAACACCAGCCCTGCCCACCTCCAATGGAAAGTTCTCTGTTAGGATCCGATGACATAATTGTCATAAAAAAGGCTTTAGAAACTGGCAAAGAGCTCTCCATATGCAAGAGATTGTTATTATTATTACATTAATTCCATAGCATCCCCTGAGGAATTGCTGCGTGCCAGGCATTTGTGTGAAGCCCTGGGGACATGGCGACCAACCAGGAGCTCCAGTGCTGCGTAAGAAACAAACCCAGTCTGATGGAGGAGGACAGACCAGCAATGCCCCGCAGCAGGGGGAGTGCTTGGACAGAGGGAAGCATCAGGGCTGCAGGAGCCTAAGCACGGGGCCTAATTCGGGTGGAGAGGACTCAGGAAAGGCTTCCTGGAGGAGGCGACATGTCAGCTGAAACCTGGAGGAGAAGGAGGACCTGGCTAGAGGGAAAGAGGTGAGAGGCTGAGAGAGCAGCATATGCAAAAGTGTGGCGGCATAAAAAGAATGACATCCTGGAAGGGACAGTGTGGCCAGGGCTTGGCAGGTTCAGAGAAGTATCTTGCCGTGTAGACCCCACCCCCATCTTCTCTGGTACTGCCATTGACCCAGTAAGTGTTTAGGGAACGGGGAGGGTGCTGCGCGACTCACTCCCTGGAAGACAACGTCTCCAGGCACACTTGTAGATGATGGAGCAGCGTCGCCCACTTCACAGTCCAAGGGACCCACAGACACGGGTGGGGGGGGCCGGGCTTCCTAGAGCAGTACAGGACAGTCTTTCGAGGGCTCTCCTGCCCACCCTGACCCCCCTTGCACTAACCTGGCTCCACTGCACCCAGCCGGACTATCCCCAAGCTCGAAGTTGATGAATCTCCAGGAAGCTCAGAGAAAGGACCTACTAGGTGCTAGGTATTCTATCACCATTACTGCCTTTAAATCCTTCCAGCAATTTTCTGAGGCCTAGATTCATGGTTCCATTTCACAGATGAGGGTCAGAAAAGTGAAGTAACAAATGGGCCCCAGGCCAGTCGTGGAACGTGTGCTTTGGGTGCAGGTTAATGTGGACAACAGAGAGGCCAAGCTTGAAGCCTCTCTGTTGGTGCCCTTGGACAAATTCCCACTTCTTTGGACCTCCACCTCACACCTGTCCATGGGGCGACAGTAGTGCGCTCCCTCTGCACTGCCGGGAGGCTTGGCTGCGTGCAGGCAGCGTGCAGACTCCGCAGCTGCTCAGCGCTTATCTAACTCCGTGCCTGACTCTGCCCACGTGCCCGGCAAGTACCCGCTCTCCTGAGATCAGGACTAAGGTTGGGTTAAATGTGAGCTCACTCTGCATTCACAAGTCCAGTCGCGGGCACGTTCTCGTGTTCACAGTGTTCTGGGTTTGCTCAGAGTCCAAGATGACAGCCCTTCCCAGCTCAGCTGGGACTCCAGAGAGACCCACAGCTCTGTTGCCCTCTGGGCATCTCAGAAACACCCCAGCCCTGGCCGGTGTGGCTCTGTTGGTCCTGTAGCCGAAAGGTTGCAGGTTCGATTCCCAGTCAGGGCAATGGTTGTGGGTTTGATCCTGGGTCCGGGCATGTATGGGAGGCAACCAGTTGATGCTTCTCTCTCACATCAATGTTTCTCTCTCTCACTTCCTCTCTCTCTTCCTCTCTCTCTAATAGCAATGAAAAAAACATATCTATCCTCAGGCGAGGATTAAGGAAAAAAGTGCCCCACATGAGGTCCCTTTCTGCCAGTGGTGGGCAGAGAACGAGGCTCCAGTGGCCCAGAGAAATCACCGAGGGGCTTCCCAGAGGCCTCAGCCAGAAAGCAAAGGGGTGAAAGTCCTGCTGTGTCTCCAAACAAGACTCTCAACGTTTCTACGCCCCAGTTTCTTCACGATGGCAGGAGTTTTGTGGGCCCACTGAAGTCCATGGGGGGTAGGGGGTTATCCATTTCCTCCTCAACAAATGCAGGGAGGGGCAAAAGTAGGTTTGCGCTTGTTTGTATCGAAAACAATACAATCATTAAGAAATAATAACACAAGAATAAACTCCGTGTTTCGCGTACTCACCGCTGTAAACCTACGTTTGGCCCACGCTGAATTTATTTAGATACTGTTCTAGATGCGGGAGAGAGAGCAAAAAACAAAACATTGCCCTGGGGAAACTTCCATCTTCTTGTGACTCTGTTTCCCCATTTGTTAAATGGAGATTATCATAGTCCTATCTCATGAAGTTGTAAGAATTAAGTAAATTAACATGTAAAGAGCTTAGGACCCAGGAGATGGCCCCATGAACTTTCTGGTTATCAGTAGTGGTATTACTCTTCCCTGGGTTCTAAGGATTGGGTGAGATCATGTACCTAAAGCAGCTAGGGTGTGACCAGTACTCCGAAAGCACGAAAAAAATGACAGCCATTTCCTCAGAATTTAGTCAATACGGTCAGGTTATTTTAGGGAGGAGGGAACTGAGGCATGAAAGTGACTCGTCCCAAATCTCCCTTTGGTTAGTGGTAAAAGCTCTTGAACACACTCTAGCCAGGATTTCTCAACCTCGACGCCTGTGGGGCCAGATCGTCCCATGTTAGGGGCCCGTCCTGTGCACCATGGGACCTTTAGCAGCATCTCTGAATTCTACCCACCAGATGCCAATAACCCTCCCTTCCCTCCCCACATCCTGACAACCGGAAACATCTCCAGACATTGCCAGATGTCCCCTGGAAGGCAAAATGTGAACAGCACTGGTCTAAATGGACCCTCGAGCTTATATTTCAAGAACTTTCAGGATCTGACCTGAAGCCCCCTCCCCTCCAACCCTGGTAGCACCTAAAATGCCTTGCGCCAGCCACTCCCCAAGGACCTGCCCTTTCTCAAGCAAAGCGCAAAATTGCCAGCCTCTGCTCATGGTCTTCCCTATACCAGGACTGTCCCTCCCACGTCCAGCCCCATCTCCAAGGCCCAGCTGAAGTCCCACCTGCTTACTGAATGGTCTCTCTGCCCCAGAACTCATTACTTCCGCCCGGCCCTCCGTCCTCCGTCTTGTATCATAATTAGTCACCAATTGCTCTGTCCTTGCCTGCTCCCTCTCCCTAACCTCCACCCCTGCCTCCAGACAGAAGCAACCGGAGGGCAGGGGCTGTGCCTAACTCATCCGTGCGTCCCCAGCACGCAGCACAGGACCAGGCACACAGGGCTGCTCATTGCTCTGTGCAGACGGCATGTCACAGATGTGCCTGGTGGCCCAGCAGCCTCTCGGGGTGCCCGTAAAAGGCCCTCAAGGCTAAGGAGGCAACAGGGACGGGGTCTGGACGGGTAAAGAGCGTGGGCCAGACTTGGGCTGATTCCCCTTCTGGCTTCTTCCCGGCTGAGGACAGGGTATTTCAAACCCTGTAGGCCTCAGTTTCTTCACATGTGCAATGGGGATAACAGAGAGTGTCCCTGATTGGAAGGGTCCTTGCGAGAATTAACAAGCGCTCCTGACTCTTCCTGCAGTGCTCTCTCTGGTTAAAGGCCGCTCCTGCCCAAGTTCCCCTGAGGCCCCGCGGGAACTGCTCTGATCGAGGGGCTGCTGCCAACCAGGATGTGAAAAGCCGCGGGGGGCAGGGAGGGCGGAGGCAGGCCGGGAGACCGCTGGGGAGGCCGCCAGACGCAGTAAATAATTCACACAGATGAACTGGCGATAAGGGCGGCTTCGTGGGGGATTGAGTTCAGGTCTAAGCAGGCTTCGGCGGCTGCAGGGGACTTGCGGTCTCCCCTGTCTGCGAGGGGAGATTTACTGCGGCTCCGTCTGCCAGGAAAACGCGACCCCAGGTGCCACCGGCTCGTGGCCACTCCCCGTCGGTGGCTGGAGCTCCCCGGAACTGCCCCGCGGGGCAACCGGCCTCGGCCCGCCGCCTCCGCCCAGCCGTCCCCATGGCAACTGCTGGCCCGGTCCAGGGTTCACGGCCAACCGGATCCTCGGCCTCCCTTCCCCCACGGGAGAATGGGCGGTTTAGGCTCAGAACCCTGAGCTCTCTGCGCTGCCAAAAGCAGTAGGAAGCTGGCTAGTCCCACACCCCTTCCCTATGTGGGAGCGGTTGAAACCTGGGACTGCCGGGGTCAGCATCCTTGGGTTTCAGTTCCAGCTTCACGTTCTACCTGCAGGGCCCTGGGCAGGTAACTTCACTGCTCTGAGCCTCGGTGTTCCTTGTCTGTACAATGGGGATGGTGATAATGATAGTAACCTCCTCACAGGGTTGTTGTGAAAATTAAACAAAATGAATGCAAAAAGTGGCGAACAGTCACTTGCTTAGAGCTGCACTTTATAAAGACTGTTTTCTGCACTGGGAAACAGAGGCCCAGAGAGGCAAAATACCTGCGCGTGGTGACATTTACACAGGGTGTAACGGCACATTCCAGAGCGGAAGGCAATCGCCAATCCATTCTAATACACTCACTGTGAGGGCTGGTGGCATCTATTAGGGCTTCCGACGCTTCCTGTGGGGCCCCTCTTCCTGACCTCTGGAGGCTTCACTGACCGTCATTGAATGGTCAATGACAATTCAGTGACGTCCATAAAGGCAGAAAAGGCCTGTCTCCCCAGTCAGTGCCCACCCCCCTCCACCCCACATCTGACAGATGAGTCCTTGAATGAATATGGATTTAATTAACTCGTTAAACACCTTTCCAAACCAAACTCTTTAAGCCCTTAGCCACCCATTCTGTGCCTTACAAGACACCTCTGTCCCTGACAACATCCTGTCCTCACTGTCTGCCCACCCCCCCGCCCCGCCCCCATCGCCACTCTGTTAGGATTTCTCATGGCACATTTCCCGGTCTGTCTTCCCTTCAACCTGCCCTTTCTGACCTCCCTTCCCCTTTAGCAACCCTTTGTCTTCAGAGCAGCTGTTTCTAGGTCAAGGACATTCCTACAGGCCCATGGGTGTGCACTGCCCCGGGTAAGAACAAACCCTCCCATGTGAGAGGTAACAAGATAAACGAAATCTTCATCCCAGAAAAGGAGGAGGGGTGGACGGGGGTCCGGTGTGGGCAGAGTGGGGTTTTCTGGGCTCTTGGTCCCACTGGAGAAGAGCCTGGGGCTGGAGGACACAGGCTCTCTGTCCCAGGGGGCCACAACGCAAGCTCCAGCCCAGCTGCCAGGTTTCCCCGGATACAGCTCAGTCTCCAAGGATTTATTTTTGCACATGGTTTGGGAGAATCTCTGTTGTTGGAATAACGACAACCTTTTTTCCCCTTCTCCTTCCCTCCAATAGGCAGAGTTTATAAACCAGAGCAGCTGCCTGAGGTTTCCAAGAGAAAATTCTGCACAGTTTCTGAGAGGGTGACAGTTCCCCTCCACAGGAAGTTGCTTTTATGAAGGTTTTTTTTTTTTTAATATCTCTCTCTCTCTCTCTCTCTCTCTCTCTCTCCCCCCCCACCCTCTTTCATAAGGTTCCGTCTATCGGTCATCATCAGGCAGTGGCTTGGGCTTTGTGGGCATTTTTGGCTTTCCTCCCGTTTGCCTGGAACTCTCGATTACATCTAAACCACAATGGCTTGCCCAACACAGAGGCAAAGTTGAACTGCTGAAAGTAGGTCACTCACATCACCTGGGCAGAAGAATCCCGAGTAATTTATAGAGATACCCCCTTCAAAGAGGAAACATGACTCCCCAACTCTTTAAGTGGACAAAACATAACGATTTCCTTCCGAAGAAGACAGTGTGGGAAGGGGTGCAGGTGAGCAGCTCTGCAGGGAAGAAACGTGACAAAGGCCGCGTCAGCCAGATGGGTGATTGAGGTCAACATCAACAGTGAGGAGCATGTATCCTTGATATGACATGATGAGAAGGACCCTTTACCTCCATGATCTTCCTCCGCGAACCCCTAACTCCAGTTGAACCATGAGAAAAACATCAGATCACCCCCAATTTAGGGGAAACCTACAAAATACCTGGCCAGTATTCCACCAAAAACCAGAAAAGTCTAAGAAACTATCTCAGCCAAGGAGTGCCTAAGGAGGCAGTGACAACATAATCACGACGTGTTCTGGGTGGAATTCTGGAACAGGAAAAGGACAGCAGATAAAAAAAAACGAATGAAATCTAAGTGAAATGTGGAGTTCAGTTAATAGTAATGTACCAGTGTTGACTCCTTTGTTGTGAAAAATGGACCATAGTGATATCAGATGTGAACAGGAGAAACTGGGTCAGGGGTGGATGTCCTGTCTTCACAAGTATTCTAAAGTAAAAGTTTATTTTTTTAAAGTGGTTCTCATGTTTGCATTTCAGGCCCAAGGCCCCGTTCCCTTCGGTTCTCTCTTTTTGCCGCATTAAGGATATGAGCTGCTGACTTTCGGAAGATCCAAGCCCCAAGTTCCCAAGCTCCCAAGCTCATTTCCATGGGAACTGTCATCATTTTCAAACCAGAGAAAACTCTTATTTCTTCATCATTGCATACCCAGGGAGCCTTGCACGGGCTCTTCTATAAAGGAGGGATCCAAGCAGAAAGCCAAGCTCCTCCCTTCCTAGGGCACAAAGTCAGCCATCCAAAAGAGGGAAGACTTCAGACAATCTGGTTAGAAGGGAAAGGAGACTTCTCTTGACACCTGCTTTGAAGAGAAAGCACACAGGTTTACTTAGGACTGGATTCGTCGGGGGCTTTGGGGAGCTGATGGAGATAACGAGAAGCAAACTGCCTCCTGTACTCTCCTCACCCCCACGTTGATGCCTTCACTGCCCCTTAGTACCCTTGGGCTGCCAAAAACCATCTGCAAAGAAATGTCATGAAGCCAGGACTGTTTGCTAGATCTTGAAAGTCCATCCTCTGGCACATAGTAGGCACTTCATATATATTCACACATTAATGTCTACTATTTATTACGCACCAGGCCCAGTGCTGGGGAGGAGAAAGGGGGTCCTGTTTGATTGTGGGGCAGGCATTTTTGTCAGCTCTTTGGGCCTATATTACAGAGGCCCAAAGAGCTTGAGAAACTGGCCCCAAGTCATAACTAGAAAGCACTGCAGAGAAACGTCCCGTCCAAGTCCTCTAAGTCCTAAATGCGTGTCCTGTGCTCACATCAGCCACCCTAACGTCTGCCCCTCTCCACCGGGGGCCCTCAGGGCTCCAGAACTTGCTGTCTGCAGAGGTGCCCTGAGCTCACTCCCTCATCTGTGGCCTCCAGACAGCAGCAATTTTCTAGTCTCTTTCTTTTAAAACTTAATTTGCCAGTTTACCCCTTGGAGGTGCTTTTCGATAGCCCTTCGGGCTGTCAGCCTGGACAGGCTGCGGAAGCAGAATCCAAAGAGATGGATGCTTATTACAAGCATTCAATTAGCGGAGTTTGAATAATGCAGACCTGGGTGCTCCATCCACGCATGGAGGCTGAGACCCCCTCCCCCACCTTGGACTATTAATGGCCTCTTTCCTATTTATTGCTACCTAACCAGATAGCCTGCACTTGGTATGATTTGACATCTGCCCAGTCCCAAAAGTGCCTTCTCAACAGATGTTCACCCCAATGTTAGAGTGGATTTATAAGATTTATATTCCCTTTTGCTGAGTGGAGTCCTCGGGAAAGGCAGACTCTGTCTTCCCAGGCCGAGAACCCTGACTTGGCTGACGGGGTAGCCTCCAGCAGGAACATTTTAATACATCACTTATTAAAATGGACCTGGAGCCTTGGCCAAAGGCTCCCACGCTCCCCCCTTCCCAGCAGAGGGCAGCTCTGGGCCTTAGCTGACCACATCCAAGCCCTGCCTCCCTTTAACCCTGTGGGCAGTTGTCTGCTGCGCAGAATGGCAGGAGAGCCCAGCCTCAAAACAACAAACTAACGAAAGGATCGTTAGGGCCGAAGGACAGCGGCTGCAGCTGAGACTGAGCCTGGGTCTGGGATGAGACGACTCTGCATCCCCATCCCGCAGCTTGGCCTGTGGGTTCAAGTTCTGCCCCCGGGACTTACTTGCTGAGTGACCTCATACAAGTTACTTAATGTCTCTGAGCTCTGGCTCCCTCTGCATAGTCAGGGTAATAATAATGCCCACTTCACGGGGCTGTTGCGAGTGGGCAAACAGTAAAAGCTTAATTAATGTGGATGTGGCAGTGTCCTTTTAGCCCCTCTTGGGTGTCAATTTCCTCACCTACTAAATGGAATTCGGGGTGGCTGGTTTCCGGAGTTGCTGGGTCCATTATGTGAGACGGAAGGGAAAGCGCTTTGGAACAGCACAAGAGCTTTGATCAGGTAAGCAGTCGTTACTCCTGGATGCAAATGCATCTGTGTCTTCTGAAAGGGAGCTTCCCATATGGCTCGTACCCATCTTGGCAGATTGATGGCACACAGAAGGTGGGCCCTGCCCCTAACTCTCTGCAAGTCACCTCTCAGCCCTCTCATGGAAAAAGCTGGGCTCAGGACAGCTAAAGGCCCATTAGCCCCAAAGTGCTGGGATTCCCTGGGGTCAGCAGGGGGCAGAGCCAGGCTCAGGGAGAGGGGCATGTGCCTGGGAAAATCAAGCTGGCATTCCCAAATCATTCTGCTGGCGCTGCCATTGCCAGCTCACCCGCCATTCCTAATAATGACGGAACGGATGACGCGCTCTCTGCCGGGTGCTGAGCTCTGGGCCCCTCCGCTGCCTGGGAAGGGAGCTGAGACATCACCCCTCCTCCACGGGCTTTCCAGAGCCCCTCTTTCTCCCCCCACCCCCATTCCCACCCCAGGGCCTGTCTTACCTGATGTCTGAGTCACAGGCAGGCTCCTGTCACTGTGAGCTGTGTTGTGACTCCCAGGCTGACAGTTTTACAACAAACACATTAAAAGCTCGAGGCAGCGGGACTCCTGGATGCGGAACAACAGTCCAGGAGAAAAAACTCTCCCGGTCTTTCTTCAGCCAAAATCCTTCTCCCAACTCCTCCTCCCACAGGGGCCTGCTCTGTCCATTAACTGCCCTGAACACAACTAGGGGCTGAGATTTTTTTTTTTTTTAAATAAGGAGGCTTTTTGAGCCGTGATTGCAGGAAAACTGCTAAGTGAGGAAGCCTGAGACATCCCAGGCTGTGGGCCCCAGGACCAGGCCTGTCCCTCATGCAGGGACCTGTGAATTCAGGAGGGAGAGGAGGAGACTCGCTCTTCCTCAGCCCGCCCTTGCTGACAGGTGGCCCTCAGTAAAGGGTTATATGGGCATAGGATCCTGCGTGCTTGATGGACTGGCTGTTGTGTTCACCCTCCCCAAAATTCTGTAGGTGGGAGCTGCATTATCCCCACTTTACGGATTTGGAGACCGACACTTACAGAAGTGAAGGGACCTGCTCAAGGCTATACGGCGATGAAGTGAAGGAGCTGGGATTTGAATTTAAGTCTATCAGCCTCCAAACATTCCTCTTAACAAGACTGATCGCCTCCCAACACGCCAACCTTCCTTCTCCCCCACACCCCACCTGGAAGGGCAGAAACCTCAGGGAAGCAGGGAGAGCACCATGAAAGTCCACACTGAACTTGTTCTTCAGGGGTGGCCTTGCCTGTCCAGGCTGTCTTTCCTACCTTCTGAGCCCAACCCACAGTGCCCCCCACTTCACCTTTTCGCATCCCAGGCAAAACGACCCTGTGCTCCTTCCGGTCTGCAACCAACAGGCAAAGAGCAAGCCTCCGCCCCTCATGACCAAAGCAGAGAAGAGTGAGACACAGGAACGGTTCTTTTATTGTATTGTACATCGGAGAAATAGCCCTGTGTGCTGGTTAAAGGTGCAACATACAGAATATCGAATTAAGAAAAGAGGAACAGGGGAGGGAAGGGAAGAAACCTCTTGAGGTCCAAAGTTGCAAACAAAAAAATGGTAAAAGATTTCCTCACGCAAGAGGCATTTTTGCAAATACCATGCAAAACAGGCAGCTGGTGTGCCTTAAGAGAACCCCTATAAATAACAGAAAAGACACTCCAAGCATTCCTTTAGGTGGACTCAGAGCACAGGGAGAAAGAAAAGAAACCAGAATGCCTTTTGGCATTTCAAGATATTTGGCACTCTTGTGATTACATTTTTTTTTACAGTCCATTAGAGAATAAACTGACACAATATTAGAGGCAAAAACAGGCTGCTCACACAACGGACTGCAGAGAGAGGTTAGAAAAAGCTCAAGCATTTTTTTCTTTGTGTTTTTTTTTTTTATGGTTTTTCGTTCCTGACATATAAAATGTGTCCATTTGCATTAACTTGGGCAAACAGCTTGCAGCAACAAAGAAACACAAGCTTTACAATTCATTTTAAAATAAGACAAGGATTCTTACTCTGTATCATTCCTTAGAAAAGTTCTTTTCTTATTTTAAACACATTCCTGATAACTTTGAAAGATAACTTTGAAAATAAAACAATATCTATGCCGATCATTTTCTGGTTTTCTTTTTTTGTACATCCAAAGATAGCAACATAAAAAAATAAAACTTAACAGCATTTCACATCCAAGTGCACAGAATAATTTTTGCAAGATTAAATAATGTAAACATTGGGAACAGCCAAATCAGCAAAGAATGCCAACACCTCAAAACACCCGGTGTTGCCGCTTCATTATTTAAGTGGTTCAAAATCCAGATCTATAATTGCGCAATATTCACCGTATATAAAAAGAAATGGATATTAATTTTGACAAATAGCTGCAACTGAGACTTCTTTTTTATTTCTTTATATGTGTGTATATAGTGATTTTGTTATTTTTAAAATTTTTATTTTTGCAGAGGAGCCCAGAGCCTTCTCCTCCTCCTGCTCACGCCTCATCTGTCTCCCGGCCTGACACGAGATACAGGTTGTTGATTTCATCGCAGGTGGCAAGCTAGTAATAAATTTCAAAGTGCTTTCTCTTTTCATGCTCTTTTTGCCAATAACTGTTACCGCCGCTCTTATTCTTATTCTCTCCCTTAACTCATTGTCTTTGGGGGAGTTAGACACCAGGAGGTGCCTTGTCTGTCATATTTTTCAGCACGTCATCAATCCTATCATCTTCAATAACAACTGCAAAAAAGAGGGGAGAAAAGGAAAAGTGAGCGCGCAGAGCCTCGCCAGGGGTCTCGGTTAAGCCCGGGAGCAGGGGGTGACTGGGGAAGGGCGGGGAAGGAGGGCTCCTTGAGCGCTGACACAGCCCCATCCTCTCCGGCCTCTGCCCCCGGTCCCTTTCCTGTGAACCACTCCCCCCAACCCCTGGTCGTGTCCCCACTCAGTTTTAAGAAAAGGAAACAGGGAGCAAATCCCACAGCCCAGGCCGCTTCCACACCACCCACACCACCCACCCCACCCCCGGGGCGCATTTATTTAGAAAGAAGGCTCCAGGCCCGAAGAGGGAGTGGAGAAGGAGCCAAGACCTCCGGGTCTGGGACCCTCGAGGGCGCCCGGAGAGCCGCGCGCTGGTAGCCAAGACTGAGAGAGGCTGCGCAGGGAGGGGGAGGGAGGCCAGGGACCGGTTCCCACGGCGCGCAGCCCGGGGCGGGCAACCCGCTCCTCTGCGCACTCGTCCTCCCCGCTCTCCGGGCCGCCGCGGAGGTCAGAGCCTCCCCTCGCCGCCCGTCTCTGCGAGTCTGAGTCTCGCTGCTTCCACCGCCTTCCACCTCCTTACTCGGCATCTCGACCTAGCCTCGCCTTCCTCAACCCCTCCATCAGTCTCCCGGCGCGACGGTCACCTGTCGATGTCTCGCTCTCGACTCTCTCCAAGTCGGGGATGTTGGTCGCCCTGATCGTTTCAGCTGCTTCTCTGCCCTCCCCAGACTTGCGTCCCCGCTCGCAGTCTCTCCCGCTCTGGCTCCCTCTCCCGAGCTTTGTCTTGGTCTCTGCCCATCCCGGTCCCCACCCCCCTTTGCCCCCCCTCCCTGCGTCTCAGTCTCTCCCGGCTGCTGTTGGTCTCCCTCATTGTCCTCGCACCTCTGGAGCCCCTCTCCGAGCCGCTCTGGGTGCCGGTCTCTCCCGGGCTTTTCTGGCTCTCATAGCGAGCGTCCGGGCTCGGTAAACCCCCGCCCCCTGCCAAGTCACAGTGAAAACCCCGAAAGCCCCTCGACTTCCCCGCAGGAATGAGGTCCTCTTCCCGCAGCTCCGTACGCCGTCCCTTGGGGAGTCCTGGGACACCCCCACCCCCTGGTTATAGAGCGAGTGCAGCTGCAACTACATTGCGCAAAGGGGGCGGGGGGGGGGGTTAGAAATCAAAAAGCAAACTTTGGCGCGGGTGGGGTCCCAGTGCAACCGTTCAGCCCCCGCTGCAGCTAGAAGCCGCCACGCCCCCTGGGTGACCCCACCAGGGACCAGGCTGAGGGGCAGGGATTCCCACGGCCCGCTGGAGCGGGACCCGCAGTGCGGGATCCCCCAGTTCTGCTCGATGAGATTCCATTGGGTCAGAACGGGGTCCTGGGTGCGGGCGACCCCCGCAAACCTCCGACAGGCCTCAGTGCCCGAGAAATGGGGTGTCTAGGGAGGAGGCTGCGAACTCACCCCGCTTGCTCCGGCCGATCTGGCCCAGCTTGGGCGGCCGCTTGTTCTGCCCGGAGCCGAAGAAGTTGTTGGTGTCCTGCAGGCGGCAGGAGAAGATCTGGCCCACGTCGCCGCCGTCGCCGTAGGGGCTCAGCTTCTCGTCGCCGTAGGGCAGCACCTCCGACATGGTCGCGTCCGGGGGCTCCGCGGCGGCGCCTCCTCCGCCCGCGTCCCCGCCCGCGGCGGACAGGGTCAGCGGCGCTGGGGCCGGGGGCGGCCCGCCGGGGACGGCCCGCGGGCTTCGGCGGCGGCTGGGGCGCCGGCCAGCCGAGGGGGGACACCGCTAGGGCAGGAGGGCGCAGCTCGCCCGAGCGACCCGGCGAGCGCCCGCCGCTGCGCC
This sequence comes from Mormoops blainvillei, assembly GCA_004026545.1. Lineage (NCBI taxonomy): Eukaryota > Metazoa > Chordata > Mammalia > Chiroptera > Mormoopidae > Mormoops > Mormoops blainvillei. Next base: position 343 of record PVJD01017649.1, on the reverse strand, counting down.
GCGCTGCGCCGCGCTGCGCTCGGGTTCCGCGCGCGAGGGGCTGCTGCTCTGGCAGACGCAGCAGGACTCACATCCTCGGCGCGCTGGGGCGCGGGGCGGGGGCCGGGCCGGGCGGGGCCGCGAGCCGGGGGCAGAAAGGCTGTCCCAGCGAGCCCTGAGGGCGCGGGGCCGAGGAGGGCACCCTCCGGGAAGCCGGAGGGCCGGTCCTGCGGCGAGTGCGGGCGGCTGCGGCGCAGGTTCGGGAAGGCTGGCTGGGGAAAGCTGAGCGCGGAGGGGGGGCGAGGGGCGGAGAGGGAGGAAAGCGAGGGGGGAGGGAGGGCAGGAGGTGGGTGGGTACCGGGGT
>PVJD01017648.1:0-16898 GCA_004026545.1 Mormoops blainvillei | reverse complement strand
AGCTTCATATATTTCTTATATACGTTATAATTGAAAACCTCTAAATACCTTGTTTAATTTGGAGAGCACTTTTTCTTCTTCCAGAAATTCAGCTAGAGATGCAGATCTTTGAAAAGTCTGTCGTGTTTTACTAAATCCATAAAGGTTAAGCTGCCGAACTAAACTTTTCATATTGTCAGTTTTAAATATCCTGAATGGGACCTTTCTTTCCAAAACTTCTTTCTTAAACAGTTCTTCATTGATCACTATAGAAGCCCCAGTCTCATGCCACCAGATAGACTGAAATTGGTCACTTTCAACTATTTTCCACAGTTTTCTGGGAAACGTCATAGAAAGGCAATCATTATCTTCATCTCTTTCAGAGGCACAAACCGCGTGACAGGGTCCTTTTATGATGCTTGCTTCACACAAAGCCTGAAAGGCATTTTCTTTAACCTGAGACCCCAATTCCAAATCCCCGGGGTATTTTTCATCACACAAGACAGATCTAATAGAGGTTTCTGTATTAATTAACCCAACATAAGCGGAAACATCTGTAACTCCTGAAGAAATGAGTGTCATGTCAGATAAATTGTTTACCAGCTGCCTTCCACATCTGCGTTATTTTGAACCTGCGGCTCCAAAGTCAGACTTGGCAGGTCTACCCAACCAGCTCAAACCTTAGTGGTTCTCAACCCGAGGAATTATGACATCACAATATGCCTGGTCTCTTAGCAACTAAAGGGAACATTCATCCAGTGTTCCTTTCACATTCCAGCAATTCGATTCAGTTAATATAATGAAGGTCATCTACTTATATATTAACCAATATTGAGATCGGTAAAATCTCATTGTTATAGAGGTTTTAAGAAATCAAACCTATACCCAGAGATTCATTTGGTCCTTGAGATAAAAGTGATTTCTTCCATTTTCTATATGAACTCGTTCACTACTTTTGTGCCAATACCATAAGATTGGGACATGTACAATGAAATAATGGAAACAAAACAAAACAACAACAACATCAACAGAAAAACAATGATTGATTAAGCCCTATCCACTGGGAGTGAAGCATGTACATATCTGTACATAAAACGAGGGATCATACCCATAGTACCAGGAAAGTACTTGGCGATAATTAGGGAATGGAGTATGGCAAAATGCAAAGTACTCTAGAAACCATATAGTGTTACTTTTCAAGTTAATGAAAATGTTAAAGGACTCAATAACTGATGGTGGTGAAACATTATTCAGATTCTAAAGCCCCTGAATTCTATAGGTCAAAATGGCAATTTTTATATTAGGTATAGACCTTCAATATTTACAACATCGTGAACCTGTTATGAGAAAGAAGATATAACATAATGTAAAGTCATTTTTCTGTTTCTTATGTAAGTAGTCTTTTTTTAAAGCAGTATTTAAACATACTAGTGGCCATAATACTGGGGCTAATACCGCTTATATGTCTTTAAATACTACCTCAATATTCCTTTATGAAAGGTATTAAGAGAAAGCAAGATATCTTAAAGAGTGAGACATAAGAAGTAGCAAAACATTGTTATACGTAAATTCTTTATGTATGACTGGAAATAAAAAAGGTTTTACTGCAAGTTTGAACACATTTATACAAAAATGAATTAATTAGAAGGAGTACATAGAATAAGCTTTGTGTTCAACAACATAGGGCTTCCTTATAAAACAGCATTTACTGTTTTGTGAAGTGATCTTAATGCATAAAAATACTTTGTTGTTTGACAAAGAAACAGGTTATTTACATTAAGTATTTCTGTAGGATCATCGCGCGAAAAACTGTCATAATACTGCAACTAGTCACCATTTTGTACGTTTACTATGTGTACAAGAGGGAAGTTTGAAGATATTTATCGTTCATTAGAAGGCTGTTTTTTTTTTCCTTTTGTTCTGAAATTTGAGATATAAGCTACATCACATTATATTACTATGGCTGCAGAGTGTAATACTTTGTTATTTCTGTATGTTTTGAGAGAATGACCAAAATTATTCCAGTTGAAATGCTTCTTTATAATTAAATGCATTTATTGTAGTGATGACGACTTTCAACAGCTGTTCTCCCTGTTAAATTCAAAAATATGTTCCAATATTACTAACCACAGTCAACTTGATTTAAATCATGTTTACATATATTATACTCTCAAATATCTATCCTTTAATCTCTTGCATCTATTTTTCTCACACCACTCCACTGCTAAGTCAAATACCAGTTTTATCTGAATATCCATGTGCCTAGCGTTTGTTTGTTTGTTTTTTGTTTTGTTTTGTTTTGTTTTGTTTGTTCCCATGCACATGGAAGTGACTTCATATAGTATTTATTGGCTTTGGTCTGACTTACTGCAGTTAGAATAATGGTTTCAAGTTTCATTACATTGTAACAAATGGAAAGATTTCATTTCGTTTGCCTGAAAAATGTTTTACTGATGTAGTATATATTTATCATATCTAAGTCACACATGTGTTTTGTAAAATATATAAATATTTATATAAATGATTTTCTTCCTCACTCATCAAATCAGAGACTCTTAGGTGGTTCATTGTCTTGGGTATTATCAGTAATGTTTTAATGGGCATAGTAGTGCACTTATCTTTTTGGGGTACTGATTTTATTTCCTCCAGATCAAATACAAAACAAACAAACAGACAGACACCCCAGAAGTATTGTTGCTGGATCACACGGTGTTTCCACATGATAACATTTTTAATGTATGGTATTTGCTGGAGTACTCCACCGAGGACTAGGGCATAGGACAAATGTTAATGTAATTATTTGTCTCCCCTAACACAAGGAATCTTGTCTGCTTTCCATACCATTGTGGACATTCCTTTTAAAAGTATTTTGAGTGTTCTGAGGTGATAAAGGTTAAAAAATTCTTGTCCAACTCTGTAATGCATCATGTGCAAACTGTATTCAGTGTGAAGCACAAAAAGTGAAATATTCTTCCATCAGTATATATACATTTTTATGCTCTTCTCCCACCCTCAATTGGCACCTGCCATGGTAATCACTATGCTGTCCTCCGTGAGGCTTGTTTTGCTTGATTGCTTAACATTTTTACTCTACCCACAAGTGCCTCACTGACACCTGTCAGGCTCTTCTGTAAATGTATGTGTCTGTTTATTCTGGTTTTATTGTGTTCTTTAAATTCTGTATATTTATTAAGTCATCCAGTGTGTGTCTTTTCTAAGTAGGTTATGTCACTTACTACAATACTCTCCAGAAGATCAATGTGGTAGTGATATGTAAGATCCCCTTCTCTTTCATGGCTGACTAGAATTATGTGATCTAATAGGGTCACGGTTTGTTAAACCAATCATCTACCAGTGTGCACTTGGAGTGCTTCCAATTCGTATTTCTAGGAAATAGTGCTGTAGTGAACATAGGATTGAACATAATAACTTGATTTAGTTCTTCTTCTTTCTATCTTCAGATATAGTCCCAGAATTGAAATTAATTAGTCACAAGCAATTCCCATTTTTTTTCTGAAGGAAAACTATTTTATTTAATAATTTTTATATTTGAGAGAATTTCAAACTTAACTAATAAGTCTCATAGATATACCTGGTGACTGTTGTTTCTAAGGAGTAAATCTAATTCTACATTTAGAATGATATAAGTACCTTCCTCCTCCTGTCACTTTCATATTGCTGGGACAAGAAGAGCTACTGACCATACTCCCAAGTTCCAGATATGGTTTCTAGGACTATTCTTATTCCGGCTTTCCATTGTTGAAACTATTACAGATTTTCCCTTCTTTCCTGCTTCTCTTGCCACCCAACCCATTCACCACCATACTTGGTGTTTACCACACTCTTGTCTGTATCAATATACTAAGGATCACAGTTCCATCTTTACTATTTAGAAGGAAATCCTTACGCTTTTCACAGTGGCTACAGCAATTTGCATTCCCAACAACACGGAACATGTGTTCTTTTTTTGACAACATTCTTGCAATTAGTTACTGTTTGGGGATTTTGCCTGGGCAAACAAACATTCTGTCAGGTGTGAAGGGCCTTTACCTAGAACAGAAACCTAATCCCCTTGTGTTAGAGGACGATGCCCAAAGACCAGAGTGACATTGGTCATGCCCATTTTTCATTTTATATTATTTTAAAATATTTTATTTATTTATTTTAAGCAAGAAGGGAAAGGACAGAGAGACTAACAGGATCATCACCATGTGTCTGCCTCTCAACATGCCCCATACTCGTGCCCTGACCGGTAATCAAACTAGAGACTTTTTGGTTCACAGGCCAGCATTCAATACATGAGCCATACTACTTATGGATCTTTTTCTTCTTCTTCTTCTTCTTTTTTAATACATTATTGTTTAATTTGTGTCAGAGAGAGAGACAGATAGACACAGAGAGACAGAGAGAGAGGGAAAGAGAGAAACATTACATTTTTCCTACATGCCGATGCACTTATGTGTTACTTCTTTATGTACCTTAGCTAGTTATCAAACCTGCACACATAGAATATCAAGTGGCATTGTAAAGAACTGTGCCTCCCAACGAGGGATTTATATCCCTTTATTTTTAAATTTGATTGCTATTACTGGCGGTATTGAATTTAAAAGTTCTTTAAAATTTATGGATATTTATTAACCCCCTTGAGACCTACCATTGATAAATAAGTTTAATCACTCAGTGGAAGTATTCTTTCTGTAGACGATATTTTGCTCACCAATATTTTTCGTTGTCATTTATTTCTTTGAGGAGCTATATCAAAAAGCATTGCTAAAGAAAATGTCATGGATTAACTGCCTCTCTCTTTCCTGGGTTATTGTGGACTCAAGTCTTACATTTATGTCTTTAATCCATGTTGAGTTTCTCTACTGCTCTAAATAAGACAGATGTCTAGAGTTATTCATGCATTCATTTTTTTCATTCATTCATCCAATGCCTGCCATCCGCCCCAAAACAACATTACTTGGATAGATGGTCTTATCCCATTTTATGGCTTACACTGTTTGTCAAATATTAGCTGACCCTCAAGTCATGCGTTTATTTCTCCTTTGTCTAATTTGTTATGTTAAACTATGTGATCGTTTCTTATTCATATTTATTAAATATTTTAGTGCTTTTCTATGACATTTGTCTGTTATAACAGGGAAAGTTTCTTGCCTTCTCTGCCTATCCCACCCCAAACTCGCAGTACATTCCCACTGGTGGTTTACTTGTGTGGGTCACTAATACATGGAAATTGTTTAGTCCCTACCCCTTCTTTCCACCTGTATCCCCATGCCCATGAAACATTCATTTCCAGCCTGTCCTCCTTGATTCCATGCCTATGGTTATCTTTAGGTCATTAGATCATTTTTTCATTAGATCACTGTTATAGGTGGAATAACATGGTATTTGTGTTTCAGAAACTGGCATATTTCACTTAGCATAATATCCTCCATGTCCAGCATGCCCTTGAAAAATGTAGTAGTTGCCTCTTTCTTTCTGCAATTTAGCATACCATTTGGGTAAACATAACTTTATTTATTAATCATTAGCCGAAGCGCAGTTATGCTGTATATTTGTATTGATAATTTACAGCTGACGCATGTCTGCTGCATCTCTACACCAGTGCCACACACAAGCATCTCCCTTACTTAATCCGACCACTCCTTAGCTTTGTCTCTGGATTCATTATACATGTTCCGTGATAACACTCCCCATTCTTTCCATCATTATCCTTGTTTGCGAGCACTTATTTAGAATAATGGAAATTCTGATCCCGCTTTTGTTCCTATGCTTCCAGATTGTGCTTGGCCTTGGTATGATAATGGTTTTGTATATGTACTTTATGTCGAAGGCATGGTATTTCTACTCACGAATGGAGACCAGTTGGTCAATTTTAACAGATATCTCTATTCACACCTCTACTACAATAAATGAAACGGAATTCCATTTCCATTGTATTACTGCTCAACCTATGTAAATTTTAGACTACAGGGAAATAATAGTTTTAATTGTCTTCTCACCATTACAACAATATCCAATTGTAAGCTTTGTCTGCAGCGAAAAAGGAAGAAAATGCCCATATATCTATGATATTTTATTCATACCTGAACAGAGTATAGATTCCACAGAGAAAGGCGATAACATGATAATGAGGATGAAATAATTTGCTACAAGAACTTTGCCCTAGGGGAAGACAACACACAAAGTGGGACAAAAAGGGAAATGAAGGAAAAGTAAAATGGGCACTATAAAGAATGAAGAAGGAGATCATCCATCAGAAGACCAAAGGAATCTGAGGCACAACGTTTTCTCTGGCCACTCCCTCAGAACACTGCAATAGTTTGAGGGACAATGGTGCCTTCAGTCCCTCCACATAGCACTGTGGGATGTTCCCCAGAGTTATCCACAGTCGCTAATTCAGAGTGCTACATGAAGCTGAGACCCAATGTTGCCTTCAGACCATGGGTGAGTGTACTGCAGGATGCTGAAGCACAATGTTGTTTTCAGTCTCCCCTTCAGAATGTGGTTCGCAGCTGAGATGCAATGGTGCCCTCAGTCTCTGTCAGAGTGCTTCAGGAGTCTGAGGCCCGATGTCACATTCAGTCTCTCTGTCAGAGTGAAGCACAGTGAGGTGGCACAATAGCATCGTGACACAACTCATGAGACCTCTCTGGGAATCTGAGTCACAAAATTACTTTCAGTCCCACCCTGTTACCCACTGTCTTGTCTGTATCTAACTCTATGCATTACAGGAGGATGGGACATATAGGATTCTAGAGTCTCCCCAGCACAGCACTGAAGATGGCCGAGAAAATAACGTGGTCTTCTAGCCCTCCATCAAACAGCTGAAGATGGCTGAAACAATGTGGTCCTCATGTGTCCAATGAACAAGGACAACGTTGAGATACAATGATGTCTTACAGCCCTGAGTAGAGGCAGTGACAGTGCCTAAGGGAGAAAAAATGTTTTGATCCTCTCCTACAGGGTGATTCTGGTGACTGAGAAGGACTATGTCTTTAGCCCCACAACCCAATTGCTGCTGAAGGCAAAACGCAAAATGTCGACCTCACTGCCTAATCAGAGCATGGCAGCATGCTGAGTCCCAATGATGTCTTCAAACAGCAGCTGTGTGGGAGGTTGAGATATAATAGTTCATTCAGTACCTCAGTCAGAATGTGCAGGAAGCTGAACCAATGTCTTCAGTCCTGTGGTCACAGTGGTGTGATAGGCTGAGAACCAATCGTCTCTGCAGCCCTTCCATCAGAACTCTGCAGGAGGTTGTCTCTCATTGGGTCTACAGTACCTCCATTACAGTGCGCAGTAGTCTAAGAAACACATTGTTTTCCACCCATCCATTTTCACACTGCTGGTAGTCGAGAGCCACAGATGTTTTAGGTCTCACCATTAGAGAGCTGCAGGGGTTGCAAACCTAAGCCGTCTTCAGCCACTCCATTAGAGTGCTGCATGAAACTTAGATTTAAAAATGCCTTAATCTATCACTCAGAGTGTTTCAGGACGCTAAAGGCCAATGCTATATTTAGTCTCCCAAATGAAGCGATGAAGGAGACTGAGAAGAAATGATGTCTTCAGTCCTTCAATCACAGCAAGTCTGGAAGCTGCAATCCAACATGCCCTGAGTCTCTCCCTTAAGCACTGATTCCCTCTCTTAAGCAGTCCATCAGGCCGATGGACAGGGTCTTCGAGAGGTGGATACAGAAGAGAGTTATCAATACCTGTAACAGTGAACTTCTGTAGGATGTGTCCATAGATTGTCTTGCATCCCTCTATCATAGTGCTACACAATGTTGAGATCAATGGTGCTTTCAAACCCCTCCATGAGAGTACCGTTGGAGTCTAAGCACGAAAGTTGCCTTCAGACTGTCCATTATGAAGCTGCAGGAGGTTAAACCTAATTGTGTCTTAGATTTCAGTGAAATATTGCTGGAACAACCTGGGTATCAAAGTGGTCCTCACGGCATCACTCAAAGTGATGGAGGAATCTTAGAAAAAACGGATATTCAGTAACTCTGTACAGCATTGCAGGATGCCATGGCACAGTTGCCTTCAGACTTTCTCATGCAGGGCTGCAGGACAATGTGACCCAAACATGCCTTACATCCCCACGCTGGGGTTCTACAGGAGAGAAAGTACAACATAGTGTTCAGACTCTCCTTCACAATGTTTCAAAAACCTGAGATGCTACGTTGTCTTCACTCACCCATCATACTGCTGCAGAATGCTGAGAGGAAAAGGCATCTTCAGTGGCTCCAATAGATCACTCTGTGGGCTAATGCCCAAATCTGTTCTCACACCTCCCATCAGAGCACTGCAGAACCTGAAATCCACCTGTGTCTTCATTCCCTTTATTAGTTTGCTGCAAGAGAATGAGGCCCAAAGTCATGCTCTATCTCCCTTAGTGATATATGGGAAGTTGAGGCAATAATTGTTATTCATGCCTGAAAGGAAAGGCTTCAGGCAGCTGAGAGTCAACGGTGTTCCATTCCCACCATTAGAGTACTACAGGTAGCTGAGACCAAGGCCATCTTCAGCTTCTATATTAGATTAGTGCAGGATAATAACATGCAATGCTGGCTTCTGTCTCTAATAATCGCTTCCACCTCCCTGTGTGAGAGTTCTAGAAGGTTGTGACCAAATGGCGATGCCAGTCTCTCATCAGAGAGCAGCGAGAAGCTGAGCTAATGGTGTCTTCATTCTGTCATACAATGGGTTTCTTCAGATTGAAACCTCACCGCATCTATATTGCCTGAGTGATGATACTGCAGGAATCTGAGTCTCTAATGTGATTGAGTCCATTTCCCTACACAATAGGAGGCTGAGAGACAACTACGTTCTCAATCCCTCCATTAGTGTGCTGCACTAGCCTGAGAACTGATGACGTGATAGATCCATCCAACACATCACTCTGTAACTTGGGACACAAAAAATATGTCCAGACACCCTTAAGAGCGTTGGAGGATTCTATGACACAACCATGATTCAGCACTTTTGTGGAGCACTCCAGGAAACTCAGTCCCTGCTTCTGATCTCTCTGCAAGAGGCGGAGGCCCACTGTTCTTGATTCTATCCACAGGACACTACTAGCGGTTAAAAGTGAAAGATGTCTTTAATACATCCATCAGATCATTACAGGAGGGTGAAACCCAAAGTACTCTTCACAATCTTCTTCTGAGCACTGAAGCAGAATGAGAGCAAACTGTGTTTTCTTCCCTCAAATAGCATGCTTCAAGAGGATAAGGCACAATGTTGCCTACATTTTCTCTGTTAGAGCACTGGAGAAGGTTGATATTTATCCTTGCGATCAATTCCAACAACAGAGCATTCAGGAGGCTGGTGAGAAACGGTGGCTTCCGTCCCACCATACAGGATGGTAGAGCTAAACCCAAGGGTGCCTACAGTCTCTTAGTCAGAGTGCTTCAGGACGCTGAGTCCCAAATGCCTCCAGTACATCATGAGACAGTAAGGGTGATGGTGACACAACAGTGATTACAGTCCATTATCACAGTGCAGCAGGAAAGTGGTATCAAGTGATACCTTCATGCACTCATGCAGAGCGCTGCAAGGTGGCAGCGTGTAAATATGTCTTCAGTCCTCAGAATGCAGCAAGGAGCTGAGATGCAATGCTGTGGTCCATACAGTGATCAGTGTTCTGCAGGATACTGTGACACAAAAGGCCTTCAGAATATTCTTCAGAGTGCTGGAGGAATTTGTTACTGCAAGCAATATTCATTCCATGTGCCAGAGAGCTACATTTCTCTGAGAGTCAGCAGTATCTTTATTCTCTTTCTAGGAACACAGTAGGAAGTTGATACTCACTCCACAGTGTCTTCAGTCCCTCCATGGAAATGCTATAGTAAGCTGAGGGCACATGCCCTTATTCCCTACATAAGAGCCCTGTATACGAATGAGAGTGAAGTCTGCATTCAGTCCCCCAATTAGAACCCTGCAGCAGGGTTAAACAATGCAATAACAGTTAATGTTACTAATTCTTAATATGCGGTTTTGGCTCATTACACAGTAACATTAACTGTTTACAAAGAAAAAAACAAGAAAGTCATAGAAAAAATGTTTCTTAATTGAGAGATTTCTGAAACCACCTGGAACAAATACAATGAAGCCATGCATTAATCTTGTACGATGAGAGTGATGCAAATAAAAAAGAGAAAAGGCAAAAGAGAGCACATACTTTAGCGTTTTCTCATTTGCATTATATTCTTCCATTTATGCAAAACTCATGGACTTATGTTTTAATTGTCTTCAGTAAAATTATATTTCACCATACTACTCAGTTCTGTCATCATGACCATCATTGTGCCACCGCTTATGTAAGAAAAACACTCTGATGTAGTCATAGATATTACACGGGGAGCACTCGGTATGAATTTTCAAATGGTACCATTGACCTGTGTTTTTATCCTGTCCTCCAAGCGTTACCCATTGTTTGTGCCTTCACGTCCACACTTTACATTTTCTAATGTCCACTGTTGTTATTTTATGTTGCATCCAAAGACGACCTCAATTCCCTATGGAGGCCTTCGATGTCTTTTAGATTGTGATGTTAGAAATCCAGCTTGCCTAGCAAGGCCTTTTATCTATTCTCTTAAATGTCTTATGTTCAGTGTGCATCCACTTCTGCATTCTGGCAACGTATTCTCAGTTTAAACTAGCTTGGTCACTTGTTTTTACAATTTCTACAAATGCCTGTTAATTTTAAGTCACCTGGTCTTTAGGCAAATATGAATACCTTGCAATACCACCTTAAAGACTCTCTCCCTTGTTTTTATTGAACTTTACTGATTATTCCTCTGGCACACTTACAATTTACCTGCCTTCTGATTTAAAAGGCTCTTCTCTGAGTGATTGTGCAGTGTGCTTACCACTTTTTTATTGATGAGTTTCCCCAAAGTTGAACCAACACACATTACACTGACAATGTTCAGCCATTCTGCTCCTCTGGGATATTACCAGAAATTGATATGAGGTTTTGGACTTGGGCATCCAAGGACCTCAGGCTGCCAACGTACCATTCTACCATGTAGAATTCAAATTGTACCTCAAGAAGGAAAGCTTGAAATCATTATTTTATTCAAAAACGCAAATTCCTTCTTTGTGTTTCATAAAAGAGTCAATGAACTCTATATACCTTTCAGGTAGGAGTAGTTTCAGTTTTCAGAAGTGCATTTTTAAAAATGTAACCTTGGGATTGCAAGATCAGAAGACAATGCTGTTTTGGTTTTTTTTCCTGAAGAAATTCCACACTGCTTTCCACATCAGCTGCACTAGTCAGGATACCAAACTATGGTACACTTACACAATGGAACAGTACAAAACAGAAAGAAAGAAAACGCCTACCATTGTGACAGGAGTGATGGATCTGGAAAGCAATAGGCTGAGAGGAAAAAGCCTGTTGGGTAAAGATGAATATCACATGATTCCACCTATAACTGGAACCTAATCAACAAAAATAACAAGCCAGTAAAACACAATGGGAACCATTAAAATAAAGAACACACTGCCAATAAGCAGAGGAGAGTGGAGGGATTAGAGGGGATAGAAGGGAAGGACCATCAAGGAAAATGTGAAAAATACACAGGGAGAAATCCACAATACGATGTGGTTGAGGATGGGTACTCGCAATGGATGTTGTGTGGTGGAATTGTGGGGGAAATGGAGAGCATTTTAAAGAACAGAAAGAGAAAAGGTAAAGGAAACGTTGTTCAAAGAGTGCAAAAAGAAAGGAATAAAACAAAGTATTACTAGTGTATTCACATACAGGAATGAAGTTCTCAATATTGAGGTGTAATAAAAGGAGGAGTGAAAAATATAAACCTAGAGAAAATAAGCACTAGGGCCAAGAATGATGAGAGACATTGAGCAGATGGAATGAGACCATTAAGTTATGCAAATAGATATTGTAACAGTAAGGTCAGAATAAGGTGTCAGAAATGGAAGACTAAATGCATTCAAAGAGCCATTGCAGAACATAAAGAAGTCAGCAAGTCTTGAATATTTTATCTGAATGTCCTCAGTTTCTCTAAAATTCCGAATTATAACATAATTTAATTATAGTCTAAATCATTGTCACAATAGTCTAACCTAACTAATAGCCTAAGAGCAACTGAGAGTGAAAAGATTGTTATACATTTTAGCAGTATTATTGGGATCAATACTTTAAATTCGTTCAAATTAAAAAAAAAAAGAAAAGAAATCCTCCAGCATATGGTCCAAAAGTAGACATATTAGATCAAAAGCTTTTTAGAAGCTGTTTTAAACCCTTGGCTGTCACATATGCAAAAGGCACACAAGGGACTCTGAATGTGGAGAAAATACAGAAAATACTAAGATACCTCAAATCCCAAATATCAATGAAGTGATGTGTTCCCTGCATTCTCTTTTCTCTCCCACTCTTTTGCTTCATTTTTAATTTTGGTATTTGTGTATATAGAAGAGGGGTATCATGCTATCATGTGCCAGCTTGAGTGACATTGTGGGTGTATGCCTAGATAAGCGTGTGCCTTATGTCACAGACTTCATACGCAAGAATCTTGTAACACAGAACACAGAGAGTCACAGGCACACATGCCTATAAATCAGCCTGTTTCCCATGCTCAAAGGACCAGAGAAGTGGTTCTGTACGGAGAAAGAAAAAATAAATTTACACTCTAACTGCACTACAACATATACACACCAGACATAACTGTGAGCGACCTCACACACATAAGGAAATACCAAGAGGCAGAATGCATTCCTATTGCTTCAGGCAATACAAAATCATTCTAAACCACTGCTCTTTAGTATCATAGAGTGCTCAGTAGAGAGCCAGGTTTGAACCACTCATTGTGCTGATGAGGAACCCATTCTCCCCTACTCAGAAAAGTATCAATAAAGACTACCACACACTCTATAACTGCACTGTCACAAATAACATGGAACTTGCATTTAAGGTATCAAAGGAAACTGAAGATGAAATTTCACATTCGGTTGGTGGCATGCCAGACAGTCAGCTACAGTGGAGGAAATTGAAAAATCAGCTCCGGGGTCTCAGAACATAATATCCTATATATGTATCATTAAAAAAAAATCACTAACTGTGCCAGGTATCTAAAAATGCGCAACTTTCATGAAAAAGCAACAAAGAAAACCAAAGAACAATAGATTAAAATTGAATAAATGCAGAAGGGGAATTCCTGATATATCAGGATTTTATTACTAAGAGTTTAAAGCAGTCTTTATGGAAGTACTTGTATAAATAACTCTAAACATGTTTGAAACTGATAAAAGATATGAAGCCCACACAAGTTAATTTTAGTCAAGTGAAACAATAAAAGCTTTAAAATGTAAAATAATACAATTAAAGGATGATTTAGCACTGTTGAGGTAGGGCTAAAATAGAGGAAATATTTAATGAAATTGTAAGTGGGGGACTGTTGTGACATTTAAAGAGATAGGGTATGAATATTTCACTTGACATTGGCCAAATTTAATAGGTAAACAGTAATGCGTTTTGGCTGTATACTATACTATCTGAAACAAGCACAAAATGCTACGCACATGTATAGTCTAAAGCCACTACAGTTCATTAAAGTATATTTTAAATTCTCTTCAAAATGGCAGAGAAAAAGGTAAAAAGTAAAATAAAATAAAAGGCAGAAAAAAAGCCAAACATACCAATAAACCGTGTTTGTCCCCCTCTTTAATTTAGTCTGGCTTAGAGTATATTTCATTTTCCAAAATTAACTTCCATCTGTGAGCCAATCATTCCAGGGAGCTTACACATACAGAGAAGTTTAGTAAAATCGCCTTTGGAAAGCCCATGGCTCCTAGGAGGATATCTTGTCAGTTGAATCCTTGGTTTGACATGTTACAAGCATTTATGATCTAGACCAGGTCCCTTTCAGATTCAGTGAAGACTATGCACTCCCATAAAGCAGCCATAAACTAAACAGTGGTTCCATAGCCTTCAGCAATAAACCTGAAATGATAGAACAGGTCCGACCCCCTCCCAAATAGGTTTTTACTTATGTGACACATAACTGAAAGAGTGGTAGATTTTCATCTCCTTTCCTGGGGGCTGTAGGATTGACAATTTTCTTGCCGTGGGCTACAGGGAAAACAACGAGGCAGATGTAACAGGATCAAAAAAATAAAGTTAAAAGTGATAAATGTAGAAATATGAAACATTTTTGAAACCCATTGACATCAAAGGATAGATCTTTCAGCAAAATAACAAAAAGGAAACAATGACCTTAAGACGCACAGTAACATATGAATTTATGATATGTACAGAGCATTTTAACTCAAAGCAGATAAGTATAGATTTCCTCTTCCGTACACACATAATATGCTCTAAGATAAACCAGATAACGGTCAGAAAAGATATCCATGAATTGTAGAAATTTTAAAATATATCACAAACCGTCCTTGATAACACTGGTATAAAACAATGTCAAAAGTAAAAGAAACTGAATAACACAAAAGTGCGAGATTTCTAAGTAACGTTATTAAAAATGAATGGATAAACAACACAGTTAATAAAATACATGAAATCTACTGAATTTATGCCCCAGTGTACTTTGTTTCACTCTGGCCATGCTCTGATAGCACACATGTGGCCATCCTTTTAATGACTGTATCCATTATAAAAAGCAGTTCTATGTACATACAATGAACCGTTGAAAAGGGTAAAAACTTAACTTTTACAACGGTATAGATGAGCCTAGATGAATTGTGTTCAGTAAAATGTCAGTCACAGAAAAAACAATTCCATGTGGTCCTACTTAAATACAGAACCTAATACACAATGTAAATGAACAAGCAAAGGAGAAACAGGCTCAAAGTTACAAAAGAGACAGCTGGTTGCCATAGAGACATACCACTAGGGGAGTGGGCAAGAAAGGTGGACGGATTAAAAAGTACTGATTGGCAGTGAGAAAAGCATCACAGGTTCATAACAGATTCCATAGGAAATACGGTTGATCATATTGTAAGAAATAAGTGCTGTATAAGGTACAAGTGGTAACGATGGCAGGACATATCATTCAAAGAAAAAGCTATTCAACTGAAAATCGTTTAAGGTAAATATGCAAAAGGGTGTTAAATTGGGAGTTATTTGCTAAAACCTTGATAGGGACGGTTTGCAAATCAGGGTTTGAAAAAACTAGAATATAACTTTATATTATAGACACAGGATTGTGTCTATAAAGATATAGACACGGATAGTTTTATAGACACAGGACTGTTTACAGGTGAGTACATCAAAGTAAAACATAAAAGAAAAAATTAAATATATTCAAAAAGGATGAACATATAAAACACAAAAATCCTTAAGAATCATACCAAATGTAATACACCTGGGGGGTGTCACCTCTTTGAAAAATTAAGTTAAGAAACAAGAATTATCTGAATAGGTAGTGATACTACAAAGTAAACGCAATGTTTGTATATGTAGACAAGAGAATAGAATTATAATATAGAAAAAAAACAAAAACAAAGGTTGGTTCTTTAGAAAGGTCAACAAAATCGGTTGATGTAGTCAGTGAAATTAGAAAAAAAAAGGTTCAACTTTTCAAAATAAGACATTTAGGTAAGCTGCAGTATTACTACAGATTCTAGAAAAAGGACAAAAGAATACAAAGAACGAAATGGGGGCCAAGTAGGTGGAAGTAGGTCCACTTATTCTGGATACCAAGCCAAATTTCAGGGTGCCTTCAGGAGCCCTGAAGCTTCTGAAAAGATTCTTGTGTGGGCTAGGTTCTCAAAGAGCTCACAGTGCAGGGACATGCAGGCTAAATTAATGACTCTAAGCATGATGACAACGGACTAATGAGCACTCAGAGAAAGAAGCTGTTACTTCTTCCTACATGAATGGTCACTGGAAGTCAGTCACAGATGGCCGAGTTTCTGTTTGATAGCTTGCAATCTATACAAAGCCTTTAAGTGATCACATTACTTTGCTTGATCAAATAAAGAATCTGATGTTCCTCCAAGATGGCAGATGTTTTCTTTGAGAGGGCCACTCTGATACCTTGAACCAAAAATGTTCCATCAACAGGGACCATCCTCTGTACCAACACCCTATACATCCAAAAGATGACCCTGCTAGAGGGTTTCAGTGACACTCTCGTTTCACTATAGAAGAAAATAATCATGGCTGAAATAATCAATGAGATAAATGAAGCAGTGGTATGTGAATAGAACCAGAAACAATCAACAAAACCATGAAAGTATTTTTGAGAGTGTAAATACTTTAGAGGAGCTATGGATTAGAATTCACTATCAGTGATACAGTGACCTCATAGGCACATTCATATTTCCTAAATGTCCGAAACCCCCTGCTTTTCCCAAATATTACCTACAATTGTATCCGTGGGGAAGATTTTCTTGTCAACAGGATTTGGGAATGACTCATTTTATGTTCCCTTCCGAAGGATGGCCCAGAACGTTGGACTTTAAGGGAATGAGAGATCCATACTTTGATAAGTATGTGTTTCAAAAACATGCAGATTCTACTGAGGAAAGAAATGTCTTAATTGGGGAGTAGTCCAGGAGTAATCCAGAGATGATTCGAAAAATATTTTCAGAGATATTATTAAGGCCTATGCTTACTTTGGGAATGCCAACTAATAAGAATCAAATACTCAAGGTCAAAAATGCATCAGTGGAGTTTCATCCTCCCTTCTTAAGATACCTATGAAAATGAATTGACCTTTCAGGACAAAATAATAATAAAGCTAATGTTTCCTAGTGGATACTTCATTTATTTTCCAAGACCCATCCTTTCTTCTCCCTTCTTCCCTCTGACTGGCCACTTCCAGTCTAACGGACCTATGATCAGTTCATCTCCACTTTATCTCTCCACTCTCCACTGCTCACCCTTTTTGAATCATTAGATTCCAGTCGGCACCTGAAAGTCCCTG
>PVJD01017647.1:0-16905 GCA_004026545.1 Mormoops blainvillei | reverse complement strand
GATGTGGTCATGGATTGGGGACAACTGATGTGCAGGAAAAGGTTACCGGAGTTGAGCCAAGAAAGTGGTTGCTCTGTGGTTAATTTCATGGATGCTAAAATCCCTCCATGATGGTACAAAGACAAGCATGAGGAGCCAAACATTCCATTTATATTTGAGAGAAACAAGGAAGTAGGCTGATGCCAGGGATGAGACTCAGTGGTAGGAGAAAGCTAGTGTTTCAGCTGTCATTCACATACTCTTCCAAAGAGGGAGGTGAGAAAAGGTGTGCTGAGTATCTGTGAGCTTGGTTTCTTTTCCTCGAAGGGCTTCTCAGGGATTGAGATGACAGACTCAGGCTGCAGAGGATGTTTTACCTGTGATTGTGGAGTCCAGCTTGTCCCAGTAGCACCAGCTTTCTCAAGGCCCAGCCAGCAGGGTAAGACAGTTCAGTAAGAGGGATAAGGATGAGGAGTGGCTGAATCATACAAAAGACATGGAAGGAATATGTTCTGGGTGGAATAAATCCCCAGAGAGTGTGGTGAGCTGCTGCTCTGCCCATGTCTTTCCATGGTCTTTCCAAGAGCAGTAGTAATAACATACAAAACAGTTTATCTCATTGATACCATGAGAAGAATATTAGGCAGTGAGGCTAAGTTTTCCTTGTGTCCAGGACAGCTTATGAGGTACCATTTTGGTTACCAGTTGGCTCTAGGGTCTAGATCCTGGCTGGGGAGGAATCCCAGAGGAAGAGTAGTTAACAGATAGAGACTCCCAACTTTGGAGGTACCAGTGAGGAAACTCCAGAGAAAATAGGGAATACCTTCAAGAAGCCCAAGCTATCCTTTCCCAGCAATGACAGCAAAAACAATAAAAATGATAATGATAGCAGCTAACACGTATATACCACTTACTGTATGCCAGGTACTGTTTTAAGCATGTTATGTATATATTTTTTCAGGACTTCCAAAAATTCTGTGAGGTAGGTAATAATATCCCCATTTTTTTTTCTAAGAGAACTACATATTGTTTTTTCAGGATTTATTCCCACTCTAGCCCTACTGTGGTTGCTCAAATGCAGGGTATGTACATTAAGGTAGAGAGTGTAGCCTAGCTGAATCTTTGGAGATTGTTTTGATGGCATGATTTTGGCCATGCTGTGGGGAATCAGATGTTGCTCTGAAGCAAACCTGACAGACAAAAGAAGCCTTCACAGAGGTTTTTTATAACATCCAAAATTATAATAATATGCTTATATAGGCTTGTAAATATATAGATTCTCTATGGAAGGTAACCCAGGAACTTAAGTATTTTCCTCTAGCAAGATTAACTGTGTTCATGCATTTCTATGCATGTGTTTACCACGTGCATGGATTACCCTTGCAAAACTTAGAACACACACAGATAGTAAAAGAGAATAACTTCCAAAATACTCTTCTGAAAAATCAATTTCTCCATCTTTCTATTCTCTCTAAATAATGCTGTAATGCTACAGATGACAGGACTGAGGGGAGGAGAAGGAAACTTAAGAGGAGAAGAGCGTGCTGCTGCAATTTTTGCCTTCTTTTTTTCCTGAGAGGGCTTATTGTATCCTATAACATTACAAATAGGTCCATAACAAACCTCAATAGTACACCTTCTCTATTTTATATTCCAAAGAGAGAAAAACATACACATTTACTACCATTTCTATCTATAACCTTATTCGAATGGGAGTTATAACTAGGTCTGAGGTCTTCTGGGTGTTTGCTTTAACAGAAACATTTAATTAGCCTGAGGGGCCTAAACTAAAGAAAACAATCATGGAGATGTCTGATCATTAAAAAAAAAAGTGTTCTGCGCCATTGAAATTCATTACAATTTTTAAAAATTTTAGACCTCAACACATTCTTGCTTTATATACTGACCTAGTTTTGCCTGTGCCCTTTGATCTTTCTCAATACAATCTTGTCTCTTCCCTTCAAGGTTGTACACCAACCTCCATAAAAATGAAAATCTTTTCATAGTTCAACCCTTTTATATACCTTGATTCTTTCTCTAGTCCAAGTCCAAATCCTTGCCCTCATTTCTTTTTTTCTCATTAAATTTATAAATTAAAGTATAGTCAACATACAATAGTATATTAGTTTCAGGTGGACCGCATGGCGATCCAACATTTGTGTACCTTACAATGTGACCACCATACTGAGTCTAGTAACCATCTGTCACTGTGCGAAGTTATCACACTATTAGTGATTACACTCCCTGTGCTGCACCCTGCATTTTCACGGCTTATTTATTTTATAACCAGAAGTTTGCACCTCTTATTCCCCTTCACCTTTTTTACGCATCCTCCGAACCCCTCCCTTCTGGCAACCATTAGCTTGTTCTCTCTTTCCCTATGAGTCTGTGTTTTTTTGTTTCATGTGTTCATTTGTTTTGCTTTTTAGATTCCATATATAAGTGAAATTATATGGTATTTCTCTCTCTCTGTCTGGTTTGTTTCACTTAGCATAATACCCTCTACGTCCATCCACGTTGTTGCAAATAACAAGATTTCATTCTTTGCTATTGCTCACTAATATTCATATATAGACACTTATGTTGCTTCTATATTTTGGCTATTGTAAATAATGCTTCAATAAATATAGGAATATATGCATATTCTCAAATTAGTGTTAGCATTTTA
Source organism: Mormoops blainvillei (assembly GCA_004026545.1). NCBI lineage: Eukaryota > Metazoa > Chordata > Mammalia > Chiroptera > Mormoopidae > Mormoops > Mormoops blainvillei. The sequence goes on along the minus strand of PVJD01017647.1, from coordinate 14,258 downwards.
AAAATAAATACCCAGAAGTGGATTTCCTGAGTTGTAAGGCAGTTCCATTTTTATTTGTTGAGGAAATTCCATACTGCTTTCCACAGTGGCTGCACCAGTCTGCATTCCCACCTACAGTGCACTAGGGTTCCCTTTTCTCCTCATCCTCACCAGCACTTGTTGTTTGTTGATTTATTGATGACAGCCCTTCTGACAGGTGTGAGGTGATTTTGTGGTTTTGAGTTGCATCCCATGATGTTAGTTATGTTGATCATCTCAATAGATGCAGAAAAACATTTTACAAAATTTAACATCTATTTATGATAAAAACTCAACAAAGTGGGTATAGAGGGAACATTTTTCAACATAATAAAGCCCATATGTGACAAATCTACAGTTAACATCATATTCAATGGTGAAAAACTGAAAGCTTATCCTCTAGAATCAGAAACAAGACAAGGATGCCCACTCTCACCAGTTTTTTTTTTCTTCAATATAGTATTGGAAGTCCACAGCAGGTAAGAGAAATAAATAAAAGGCATCTAAATTGGAAAAAAAGTAAAAGTGTCACTATTTTTAGGTGACATAATACTATATTTAGAAAACCCTAGTGACTCCACAAAAAACTATTACAATTAATAAATGAAATCAGTAAAGTTGCAGGATACAAAATAAATATACAGAAATCTATTGTGTTTCTATACAGTAATAATGAATGATTAGGAGGAGAAATTAAAAAACAAACCTCACTTCTAATTGTTAGTCTGGGGAGCTGCTTGTTATACTTAAGCTTCAAGATAAATGAAAAGATCTCTAAGGCTACATCCTGCTCTGTAATTTTTGTTTTACTTGAAGGAAGTATTTCACATTACAAAGGTCAAGCCTCTATCCTGACTTTCCTTTTCTACCTTTTTTAGAATTTGTGATGTTAGACCTTGAACGTATTAATTTTTTTTTCCAGGGACAGCCCAGGGAATTCACATTGCTTGAACCAAAGAAATGGTTAACATTAACAATGACATGTCCAGGCCAAAAGAGGTTAATGTTTAGCTGGAGACCTTTCTATTGTCTCTCACATTAATTTACCCTTACAAATAGTGATTTTTCTTTCTCTGCCTTAGGCAAGGATAGGACCAACAAAACAGAAAGTCCATCACTGTTGTAGAACTCCTTTTTATATTTCCTCACCCCCATTTTTCAGTATTGCCTTTCCCCATTTGCATTACCTCCTGGAGCTGGTTTGCTCAATTGGCCACATTGTTTAAAAAGCCTCCAACATGCAGACTGTTTAAAGCCACCATGTTCCTGAACTAGTGGGTTCTTCTGTTTCCAGGTCCTAGGTTAAGTCTTCACCTCATGTATTTGCATTGCCCCCCAAATTAGTTGCTACTGATCTCAGAATCAGGTTCAGAATTTTGTAAAAATCTAACACTTGTGCTTTGCCTAAGGCAAAACTCTATCCCTCTTGTTCCCTTAAGTGCCTGATTTCCATTAACCACTTTTTCTTTTTTTTTTTCCTGGTGAAAATTAATACAATGTTTATGGAATATAAAGTCACGTGCTCTCAATTCCCAGTGCCAATATCAGACCTGGGTTGATATAGTGGAAAACAAAATACAGGAAGAGCAGCTCTCTGACACTGTGTAGAGGATTTCTACCATTCAACAAATTGTGTTCCAGGCCAGGGTCCTAGAGCCAGAACACTGTTACGAATCAGGATGAATTGGAAGGAATCCCTTGCATGGAAAGATAGGATTTTTTTAATGGAATTATCTCTGGCTTCTCTTCTAATCAGATGGCACGATAATGAAAGGAAGCAATAAAAACCTCTGGTAGGATCTAGAATGATGTTCTCTCCTCTTGTCAACTCCAGGAGTGATTCACTTGTGTCCTAGCTCACAGAGTCTTCTTGACCCCTTGTGTCAACCTCAACCAATGACAACTGCAGAAGCCCTCAGATGACTGAGTCATGCCATCAGGTGGGGACTCTAGGAGTCATCTAAATTACCTTACTTTTCTTTCCCATACCCCAGTCCCCATGCATGATTATACCTGAAATAAGCTTTTAACTGCTGAACTTGTCAGGACTTATCAGAAAAGGCTGTAAGATTACTATTCCCATTTCCACCCATGGAACCTAGAATACAAAAAACAAAGAAATTTGGGGACCCAGCTTCACCTGTGAGCCTGGCTATACATGGGATTAGGCTTGATATGTCAACTTCCCAGAAAATGTACATAGACAGAAAGGAAACAATTGAGATGAAAGAGTGAAGACAGAATGGTGCCTTCAAATAAGCCATCACTATTCCTGGTCCTGAGTTGTGAAGCTTGTGGTGTCTCCCTGGTGTCTTCTGTCTACATGAATATCTCATTTCTTACAAGTCATTTCTCCTCAAGTTCCCTAGGCCCCCACTCATGTCTTATTCCTGGCTTCTAATAGTTCCCTGAATTTGGAGGCAGAGAGCTTGGGAATGTGTGCATATACATATACACAGCATCCTGATGATAGGAGCTGGAAGGTGTTAGAGAAGGACTTTGAAGAATAATTCTCCTGTAGTCATAGCCAGCCAAACTGATTTTAATGTGAATGTTTCTACATGAGAAAGGCATCAAATGTCTGATTACTGCTTTGGCATTTCAGCCAATCTTCAGCTTAATGACTATGACTTTTGGAGGAATAGACCTATCAAGGAAGTTAACAGGCCCTCAGGAGTTACCACGGAGTGTCCTCTGCTCATTCTGGTGAGGGAACACTGAGCTATAGCGGGATTCTATAAAACCAGTTGATGACCAAGGATATTGGCAGTGAGGCTGGGAGGATGGGAACAAGGGTATATTTTTGTTGCTTGTTTTCATTGTTTTACTAATTATGATAAATTCATAATCATGTGGAATGTATTTAAAATTTTAATAATGAAAATGTTACATAAAATTTAAAAAGATAAAAAGTTGGAAAAGAAGAAAATTACTTTGAAAACATAAGTGAAAAAGAAAAAGAAAGGAGAAAATATTAAAAGCTAACAGGAGAGAAAAGAGGGAAAGGAAAGTAGGAATAGAAGGAAAATAAAAATGAAAAAAGAAACTGAAGGAAATGCAAAGGAAAAGGAGGAAGAGATAATTTTAAAAGGTTAAACATGTAAAGAAATCAAAAGAAGGGAACATGTCAAGGAAATGCAGGAGCAAACCTTAAAAAACTTCCAATGCCTAAAGGTAGAACAATTACAGTAACAAAATAAATAACATGATAGTGAATTCCAAATTATTTGTTTGTGTACCTGCCCCCCAGGATGTAGAGCTTAATCTCTATCATTCTAAGTGTAGACTGGGTTTAATGACTTGATTCCAAAAAGTACAGTATGGAATGGAGGAAAAGGTAACTCCATTGTGAAGAAACTTGGCAAACACAACTTGACCAGTCAATAAAGGTTAACATCAATAGCGATAAGTCCTGTTGATGGTATGTACCTCTTTGTGATGTGACGAGAAGAGCGCTTCACCTCTATGGTCTTCCTCTCCAAAACACATTGCTCCAGTGTAATCATGAGAAAACCATCAAACAATCCTGAGGAGCATTCTGTGAAATACCTGACCACTCCCTCAAAACTATCAAGGTCATCAAAAACAAGGAAAATTTGTTCTGGCTGGTGTGGCTCAATGGATTGAGTGCTGACCAGTGAACCAAAGGTCACTGGTTTGATTCCCAGTCAGGGCACATGCCTGGGTTGTGGGCCAGGTCCCCAGTAGGGGACACATGAGAGGCAACCACACACTGGTGTTTCTCTCCTTCTCTTTCTCCCTCCCTTTCCTTCTAAAAATAAATAAATAAAATCTTTTAAAAAAGCAAGGAAAATTTGAGATACTGTTGGAGGCAAAAGAAATCTAAAAAGACATAAAAACCAAATGTAATATGATATGCTGGATGGTCATGGAACAAAAAAAGGACATTATGTAAAACTAAGAAACTCTTAATAAAGTATAGACTTTAGTTAACAATAACATATTAGAATTGGTTCAGTAATTGTAACAAATGTACCATTCTAATGTAAGATGTTAATACCAGGAAAACTGGATGTTGAGTATATGGGAACTCTTTGTATTATATTTGCAAGTTGTGGTAAATCTAAAATAATTACAAAATGAAAACATTACTAAAAAGTTAAAATAAGACAAGAGGCAAAAGTGGAAAAATAATGCACTTACATAAGAAAGAATAGATTAAAAATATTTTTAAAATAAACAGTCCTGGCTGGTGTGGCTCAGTGGATTTAGTGCTGGTCTGCAAACGAAAGGGTTGCCAGTTTGATTCCCAGTCAGGGCACATGACTCGGTTGCAGGCCAGGCCCACAGTAGGGGGCGTGCAAGAGGCAACCACACATTGATGTTTCTCTCCCTCTCTTTCTCCCTCCCTTCCCGTCACTCTAAAAATAAATAAATAAAATATTTTTAAAAATTTAAGGAAACAATATAGAAACAAAAGAAAAGCTGTAAGAAAAAACCCTAAATTCTAAAAAATTCAAAAAGCTTCCTTTGAATACCAAAACAAAAAGAAAAACATAAAATCCAAAACCCAAAGAAGAAAAAAAAAGCATGGAAAAAAATAACAAAAGAAACAAACAAAAGACAAAAAAAGAGAAAACCTGGAAAATTTAAAATATACCTTCCCATAAAAGAATCCAACCAAGCAGAGAAAAATCCCCATGAAAACATAAAACAACAAAACAAAAAAGAAAAACCAAAAAGTAAAACAGAACCCCCAAACAGAAAAGGAAATCGCTCAAAACACAATGGAAAAATGGAAAAAAGAAGGAAAGGAAAACGAGCATTGTTAGCAGCAGCAACAACAAAAACAACACAGAAAACAATACCTTAAGCCCTAAAAGGGAGAAAAAAATTCCCAAAGGACAAAAAGCACAAAAGGAAGAAAAACAAAACAAAAAGAAAAATCTTAAAGAAAAGGGAAACTCCTAATAACTATAAAAAACAAAGTTTGGGAGAAATAAGAGTGATTTGCTTTCTGTGGGTAGGTATGTGGAGTGGGAGAAGTACCCACAAAATGCGGCTGTCCACAGTGTCCTTTGGGAGCTGTTGGAAGGAATGAAAAGGGCATGTTATTGTAACATAGGCAGACAGGCATTTAAGTGGCTCATTACCACCATATTAACTTTTTTCCCATGTGAGTCTGGGAAGCCGACTATTTTACCCAAAGCCCCTGAAGCCCTGTTTTATTTTACCAGGGTCTTGAGAGATAAACATTTATTGATGGGCCAGGTCTGAGATCTGTATTGTGGTGTGCCTGTTCAGATAGAGATACTGGTTTCTTTTTCAAAGGCCACTTATTATGAATGAAGGCAGTTTCTGGCTGGGCCACATCTAAGTGACTAATACGTACTGTGCTGAGTCAAGGCTCTGGAAGTTGCTAACCACCAACCTACCCAGGGTCCAGAAGGCAGTCTTTGCCATCTGCTTTTAAAACAAACAAACCAGCCCCATGATTTCTGCCCATGTAAAGGGGCACAGAGATGGGGATTGTCCCAAATAACCAGAATCCCAAAGAGCAACAATCCTGAACAGTGACAGTTCCAAATAGCAGGAATCAGAGGCATTTGGTTTTTGCTTTAGAGTATATAATGTGGTGTTTTTTGTTAGTATTACTTGTTCTACCTTTAAAATGATGTCTGGGTTAGGCTGACGGTTCATACCCAGAAACTGACTTTAGATGGACACAGGATAGAAATGTGGACTCAAGGTAGGGTTATGCGATGTAGAGTGAAATTCTAGGATTTATTCCTGGCTCAATCCCATATGAACCAAGTTGTCCTCTCTTACCTTCCTTGGTACAATATGCCTACCTTACAAAAATTGAATGCCTGTGCCTTTTTCCTCATGATGAAAATTTGAATTAAGCCACAAACGAAAAATATACGTATATAGCAGAAGAGCTATTGCCTATTGATCAGGGTATTATGGTAACTTGAAATTACCATAAAAACCAGGATGAGGCATTGATCACGAACCAGTTTGTTTCTCCATGTTCTGCCATGTGCTTCTTCCCTTTTCTATTTTGTCTACCACTCCATATCCTTGTTTATCTCTTTTTTCCTTTGGAGCAGTGAAATGCTCATTATGAACTGATGTTTAGGAATCACACAACTAGATCTGGGTTCTAGTCATGACTCTGCCACTAATTTACCGTACATGATTGATATTTGGCCAAGATTCTTCTCAATTTTTCTCAGTTACCTTATCCCTAGAATAGGGGCAATTGGATTAGATGAAATACAAAGTCCTTTCTACCTCTAATGTTCACCGTACTATAACTTGTAGAGGTTCTTTCTAGTCCTTGGAATCTGAGTTTGTGCTGAGAAAAAGAGATATAATTACAAAACCTAAAATCATATACTAAGCAATTCACATTGCTGGTGTGCTCATAACAGAGAACATTTTCACCACCCATGATGCAAGACATTAGGCCCTTTACTTTCACATTCTTTTACATTTGGTGGGAGGAAGTTATTTCTTTCTTTGAGATCAAATTGTTGCTTCTCTAACATTCCCTGCAGTCACTGTGCTCTCCTGTTTTGCTTCACTTTCACCCCAAAATAATACAAACTCGAAGCCTTTGGGCCCTCTTCTGGTATGTATGTCTGTTTGGGGTTGATTGCTATATTGTCTCTTTTCCTTCCCTCTGCCCCCATCCCCTAATATGTACTTTCCATGAATCCTTCCCTATTTATTTTTTCTTTCTTTTTTCCCCTTTAGACAGAAAGCATGACCTCAGCTGTTGGCATGGTCCATAAATGGCATTATCTGAATTCTTGGCAAAATCCCAATTGGGGAATGTTGAGCTGCAGTTGGTTCTAGGTGGCTGGAGGAAATGTAAAATTAATTAGCAACATAATTTTGGGCTTTACCTGCGTTGTAAAAGTGCACTAGTGTTTGTACTAGAAAGCACTTTCTGGCCAAAATCCTACTCTGCTGTTTTAAGAAGACTTGGATTTTAAATGCAACATTTTGAGGAAAGTGGTCATTTTATTGGCAACCCCAACTTCACTAGTCCTGGGCAAGAAATACAAGAGCAAATCCTGGACTTCAAGACTACTGTCTTGGAGTTTAAGAAGAGTTCAGTCTGCACTTGTCTTAAGAGACCCTAGGTTTCCAAAGATGAAGTTCTTGTTTCCTTGCCTCCACTCCTGCCTCCAGCGCCTGTCTTCATAGATTGTTTTCTTGACATCTGTGTTTGTGACATCTGAAGAGTGAATCACTGGGGGAAAAAAACACATGGCACTCTAGGCAGCCCAAATTATAGCTGAGTCTTTTTTATCAAATTTATTTCAAAATAAGCCAAAATGATATAATCCAAAATTCAATTTAGATTCAATTTCTCCAAGTTGTTCACTTTTGAGGGTGATGCTGATGCATTGTTTTGTCTCTGAAAAGGTCTGAGTTGAGGCTATTTCCCTGTGATCCACAGCCTGTCCCTCCCCCTGCCCGCCTTCCAACCCCAGCCTTCTTCATTGCCCTAGAGCTGGGCCTTCACAGCCTGGGGTAGTGGGAGCGTGGCACAATACACTTCTGGATTCTTCCAACTGTACTCTCACTGGGGAAAATCAACTTTGAAGTGAAGCTGGGGGTCTGCCAGGAAACTGAAAAGAGGTTATTAAAAATGGTATTTTTCAAACCACGAGTGATGTTTTGCTAGCAGAGGGTAACAGGTTACTTGGAATCTGAACTGCTTTGGGTTTTGGATTAAATTGCAAAGTTGGCTGAGATTTCAGACCCCCAGGGTCTTGAGGGCTGAGGACACAATTGAAAGCATATTAAATGCTGGCTGCATCTATACAATACTGATCAACTAGTTTAAAAATGAGAATTTACTGAAATCCATTTATTTAGTGTCATGAACACAAAAAAGTTGGAGTTTATGCTTGGTTTTTATTTAGTTTTATTTTGATTTAATTCTTTAGTTCTATTTTAATAAATTCATACTAAAATATTTTGGTTATGGAAATAGCCTGTGTCTTTACCATAAGCATCATATTGCTTAGAATTACACTATATTCTCCCTCATATTTCTACCCCCAATAGCTTTCAATGGTGATGATTCTATCTTCAGAACAAAAAACAATAGTTCTATGGAATTCTGTAAAATATCACTATCCCATTGCACTCTCTCAGTTGCTTTCCCTAACAAACTGTGACAGTATCTTAAATTGCATGATTAGTCTTTTTTTAATCCTTACTGAGGATATACTTATTGATTTTAGAGAGAGAGGGAGGGGTAGAAAGATAGAAAGACAGAGGAAGAAGCATCAAAATGAGAGAGAAACATTGGTCGGTTGCCTCCCGTATGCACCCTGACAGGGGATCGAACCCGCAACCTTTTTGGTGAACGGAATGATGCTCCAACCACCTGAACCACCTGGCCAGGGCTCATGATTAGCCTTTTAATATTTTGTTCATTTAGGTCCTTAATGGAGTTTTAGTTTCCAAGAGTCCTCATCCTAATACTGTATTTCTGTGGTTTATCCAGATCTTTGGCATCATCTTGTCTGGCACATAGTTGATAACACCTGCAGCATGAAAGGCCTTTCTGTCCTTTTATCCTTTTGTTGGGGTCTTAGAGATGTTTCCTTCTATAATTTTGTCCCCAAGAACTTTCCTGGCCTCACATTTCCTGATTTCCCTCCACTGAACCACTTGCTCCTCCCTTAACATACTTGGTATGCATTAGCTGTAGCCCCACCCTGAGCCTTGAATATGGTGGTTTTGAGCCATATTTTTCAGGGTACCTCTCAACCACCTGACAAGCTTTCCTTGGTAAAATTCTTAGAGAAAAATTGCTTGTACCTTATTATCAGCTCATAAACTGGTATTTCTGGCCCAGAAACCTGCACTTTCAAGCTGTTCTTACTTTCAACATGGCAACCTGGACTTTTGTTGTGGACTTAGCCTTCCATTGCCTACTCCTCATTCCCATTCCTAGGCCTATAGCCCCTGCCACCCATGGATTGGAGAGCTATGGCCAAAGCCTGTTGAGGTTTGTGGAGGTTGGGGATGGGAGGTTGGGAATTGGGTGAACAATAACTTCCAAGTGTCTAATACCATTTAAGTGTTTCCCAAATTCAGGACCCCAGAAGTAACTTAAACTGTTAGACTTGGAGAGAGCCTTAGAGATCTTTTTTATGATGGGGAAATCAAGTTTGAGGGTGCGAGTTGGCCAAGGTCACAGAGCTAGTCAATGGGAGAACTGACATGAGAGCCATGGTCTGTAAAATAAGTTGTCTAATGTTAAGCACTGGTACTGAGATTAAATCCCTAGCCATTTCAATTCCCAAGCAACTCTTTCTACTTTTCCTCCAAGTCTACTTAATGAGAGAAAATATAACCAACAAAATAGTAAGCACATAGAAAATACCAGCTGAGTTGTTAGAACTTTTTAGGTCTTGATATTCTAGCTACATCATCTTAGGTCCTGCCTTGACCCCCACAGCCACTGCTCTCCATGGGATATCTGAGGTGGGGGCTCTTTCTTTGGTGTCCAAGATTGTCCATGGAGAGAAGGTGAGGGATTTTTCTGCTTCTACAGAAGGCCAGTGCTGGCATGAGGCCAACTTTCCTGCATTTCTCCCAGGCGGATTTCACAGTAGATGGGGGTAGGAGGAGGTACAATTGGCCCAGACTGTTTTTATTTGGTCTGCAGTGTGGGAGATCAGACGTTCTGAAGAGAATTGAAAACACTTCTTTCTTTGGATTCCTGGGGCTGTGTAGGGGGAGTTTGGGCCCCACTTGGCACAGAGTTGATTACAACATTAAAAAAAAAGCTTCAATATTGTTGCCCAAGGCTGAATGGAAAGTTTTCCTTCCAGTCAGGTCTGACTCCTAAACCCCACACCTTCTTAAGCCTTTGATTAGCAGACACCTGCCACCAAGGAGACCAACAAACAATAAAAGCTGTGAGGGGGTTCTCAGAAAGGGTGGATCAGTGGTAATGAAGACTAGATGGGAGGAGTACTATGATTTGGCACCTCTGTGAGGTCCCTAAGGACCCAAAATGCAGCTTTTTTCTTTTCCTGAGATTTTTAAAATCTCACTGATTCTACTGGAAGTAGAGTTTTTCTGATTTTGACTCATTTGTCACTATGTCAAAAGAATTAACCCATCTCCTCCATTTTTTATTTGAGGAAAGAATGTCAGCCATCTCATCTTTTATCATCTTTTCATATTGAAAATGCTTTAAAAATAATAAACTAGAGACAGAAAATTACTATATTACCAATGACCACTTCAGAGGAGTCTGTGGTTTAGAAAAAGGTATTGGAAGAAAGTTATGATTAATGAAAAGGAAAAAAAATAATAATGACTCACTAATAGAGGAACTTCAGACTTACTGAGGAGGAAAGAGCTTTCTAGATCCCCCAAATCAACCTGGCTTTCATGTAAGATTATCTCTGGAAATAAGCCTCCTGTTAATCAGCATAAATAATTGTTTTAAAATACTAATGCTTATTTACACCTCACGTGCTTTCAAAAAATATTTTGGATTGTTAAGAGTAAGGATTTAGATCTGATGGGAGGTCATTGCAAAGAGGCTCCTTCTGCAACTGGCCCTGATGAGGTATTTACCCAGAGCAAAGCACATTGGCCCAGTTGTCTTGGTGATAGACAGCTTGGCAGTAAGAGCTGTCTGCACAGCTCTGAGGTGGGGTTGAACTGTCTGTAATGTCTCCATTCAAGTTTGGCTAATTGAAATCAGGAAGAAAAATTAATGTAGAAAGAAGGCAAAAAAATTACACCTCTAGTTGGGTTTTGTATGCCTGTCAATGTGCTGGGCAAAAAAAAAAAGTGTAGGGAGTTCCTGCTCTGTTATTTTTACTATGTTATTGTTATACATGAGCTGGCACATTAGCCTCCAAGACAGACTTACCAGTTGTGGCAAATACGGCAGCTTCCTAAGGACCCCAAGCGAAGTTGAGCTTAGTGCCTGAGGCACAGAAAAAGTAAGGAGAATGTCTCTGGGAAGTGATCCCACTAACATCCAGGTAAGAATGTTATATCTTTAGCCAGGAGAGGCAACACCAGGCTCAGGGCCAAAAGAAACCAAGACAGAGGGCTTTAACCTTCAGTCTATGAGACCCTAGAAATTGTTAGCGAAACATTCATGTGTATAAGCATATGCTCATTTTTTCTGGAGTCCTTAGCTTTGATAAGATTCTCTAAGGATCTAAAATCCATCTAAAGGTCAGAACCACTGTTACATTGATTCAGATTTACAGGCTTGGCCCTGGTTAATTTTTCCTGGTATTTAGGTATTGGGTGACAGGGGAATGGTGGAATCTTACGTATTTGCTATCTACACCCACTGGACATTCTCTGGTTCAGAACAGCTGGGTGTAGAGACTATTCAGCATATTATTCTTTAGTTAAAATAAATCATTAGCATAAGTCTTTATTTTTCTTTAGCTATGCTGTAGTATATAATGTAGAGTGAAGTTGACAGAAATACAATCACATATATACAAATTAAAAACTTTCTTACCTATTTTATGTCTACCTAATTTCATCCTGCCTTCAAGCTTTAAGTTGTTTCTCACTTACATGGAATATTAAAAGATCCCCACTTCACCATTTTATAAACTCATATGCATTTCTTTGTAAGCTAGTAGAGCCTTATTTGATGACAGAGTTTTTCTCATTTTGGTAATGTTCTTAGTTATTACTGGCTAATCAGTCTCTTTTATTCTGGTCCCCCATCTTGTCCAAATTAGCCACCATCTCCTAATGTCAAAAATGTAAAGCAGGACTTTTTTTAAAAATTTTAATTTTTTTAACAAATTTTTTATTGTTCAAGTACAGTTTTATCCATTTTCCCACCACCACTCCCCCTGCCTCCCATCCCCACCTCCCACCCTCGATCTCACCCCATTTTGGTAAAGCAAGACATTTTGATGAAACTGTTCCAACTAGGAATGACTATTATTGTTTTAAACTTATCAGTTGATGTGTAGAGCACACATTTCTACCTAATCTCAATCCTAGTTAGCAGAGTTTTTCATTTTCTCCTTTATTAAATTCCTTATTTTAAAAAATTGATAAGTATATTACCTTCATATTTAGAAAAAAAATACGTGTTAGAGACAGCTAGGTTAACTTCTAAGGAGGTATCCATCATTGTTTTAAAAAAACCTTCAATTAAAGGAATGTTACGATGTTAAATATATGCATATTGCTGAGATGCCTGAGACTACTTTTAGATTCAATTAACCATTTCCTGTATATAACCTGGATCTAAGAATAAGAGACCATAATCTAGCTAAAATACCTTCTCCCCCTGTCTTTGACTTTTAGGGAATAATCAGGATATTTGAAGTATTATCAAGATACAAGTAAATTCTTAGAGAGTGAGATGATAGTTTACTGAGTATGACTAGTCGCCCTTTATAAAATGACCAAAGGTTGTCAATAATCCATTTTTTGGTACATGAAAAAATTCCCACTCCATCCTTGAACCTTACTGTTCCCTGGGGTAGAGGCTGGCATTAGGGTGAGTGTTGGGAATGGGGTAAGGTCTTCTGTTTTACACATTACTTGGTAATTTATAAAACAGCTGGAAATGTAATGGTTTGTTGTTTTAGGCCACATCAAAATGTCTGGGTTAAAGTAGCCAGGTCAAAAAGTTCCTGGTATCAAAATGGCTGCACAAAAATCTGAACTGATACTCAGCTGAAATGCTACCTCTCTCAGTGGGGCTTTCCCGGATGCCCCCAGTCAAAATTAACTGCTCTCCTTTTAATCCCCTGGTCATTGTTCTGTACTTCCATTATAATACTTGTGTTTCAGTAAACCATCTACACAACGGACTAATTATATTATGAGCTCTTTGAGAGCATGAGCCATGTCTTAGTCATCTTGGCTGGCTACAAATCACCTTTCATTAATTCATTAAGCCATCAAATATGTAAATGTACGTTGTTTCGAAAGATTTTGGTGCTGGGGACCTTAAAATGAGAACACATAGTTCCTGGTCTCAAAAAGCTGATGTCTGGCATGGCAGGATCTTAATACATGTTGAACTACTGTTTTCCCCTTTTTCCTATTATTTTGGTTTGATTTCCTATTATTTGGTTTGGTTTCCTATTATTTTGAATAGGAAAAGAAAAGATAATTGTACAAGGAAGACTCTATATTCCTAATACCTGTGTCCTTATGAAGAATGTTATTTTTATCTTTTCAGCATCTGAAAAGAACACTTTAGAAGCACAGAGATTGCCTTGCCACTACTGAAGAACATATTTTTGGAGACTACATGTGCCCTGAAATAAAGGCTTTTAGTGTTAAATTCATAATTTGAATCTTAACTAGATATCATAATATATTGCAATGGGAGTGGGGCTAGAGGAAGCAAAAAGTTGTGTTCTAGAGACTTAGAAATGTTCTAGTGTCTGTACTGCATGGACATGTGGTGTGTATATGGTGGGAGCAAGGAGAAGTTAGTATGTAAGAGGATTTGATTAAGTCAAGGTTGGCTTCCAACTTTATGAAGTCCTCTAACTAGTGAGAGGAGATTTGAAGCCTCACTCTATATCATATTGTTTGAGTGGAAAAACTTTCCTACTGATCTTGTCTTTATTCCTAGGGTATATTTACCTTTGACATGGATGCATATATCTTAGTGCTTGTTCATCCTGGGTTTAATGTGTTGATCTGGTTGTATATATTTCCCATAAACATGCACTTTTTTTTTTTTTTACTAAAAACACTTTATCGTTTTTCAAGTACACTTGTCTCCACTTTCCCCCCACCACAACCCCTGTGCACCACCCATCGCTGCCTCCCACTCTCAAACCTGCCCCTTTGGTTTTGTCCATGTGTCCTTTACACATGTTCCTTAATGACCCTTCTCTTATTTTCCCCCACCATTCCTCTCCTCCCTCCCCTCTGGTTACTGTCAGTTTGTTCTTTATTTTAATGTCACTGGTTATATTTTGCTTGCTTGTTTTGTTGATTAGGTTCTACTTATAGGGGAGATCATACAGAAATGCTCTCCAGTTCCATCCATGCTGTTGCAAAGTATAGGAGCGCCTTCTTTCTGCTGTGTAGTATTTCATTGTGTAAATGTACCAGTTTTTTGATCCACTCATTTACTGGTGGGCACCTAGGCTGTTTCCAGCACCTGCCTATTGTAAATTGAGCTGCTATGAACATTGGGGTGCATAGGTTCTTTTGAACTGGTGTTTCTGTATTCTTAGGGTATAATCCCAGTTGTGAAATTTCTGGGT